>VMKM01000200.1:0-170000 GCA_008360985.2 Macquaria ambigua
TATACGGTGTAACACGTGTATGTGTACTGTATGTGTGATTGATTATTCAGACTTACTTGCATTATCTTTCATAGTGTACAGGGGTGTTAATCTGCCTGCATTTTGTGTGTGTGTGATGTGTATTTAGCAGCAGAGGAGGCATAGAGCCCAGCAGCTGTTGGCACAGGCCAGTAAGGCACTGGCTGAGGCCACCAGCCTGTGTCTCCAACACAAGCTGCCCTCCTCCGTTCTGGCTGATGCCTCTCTCAACATGTTGGAGTGTCATGGCCAGTCTGATCCTGCAGTGGCAGGTCAATACCTTGCCCTGTTTCAGGTATTGTGCATCAGATCATATGTGCATCAGATTTTTACTATACTGCCTGAGTGTGCAGGCATTGTTTTGAGCATGCAGTGTTTGTAAGATGTATAAGAATTACATGCTAATCATCAGGTTTCACTTCCACTTTCCGTCTCATCACTGTTGTGCCTATGCATGTAGAAAGTTCCACATATAATACATTGTATGAAACAGGGGTCAATATGCTGCCATTGAACACCCTATGCAGGTGGCTCTGTGCACAACACAGTCCCTTGCATCTGTACCTACACATCATCTTCACTTACTGAATGGTATACATCAGGATATAATCGCCTACTATAATTCCTGCTATTACCAACAGCTCCAGTTCATCCATCTTCTGTTTTATTCCCAGAGCTGCTGCACTGTTGCTACGATGGGTGAGGTCCTAAGTTGTGCCTGTGCTGGCACCAGTGTGTCCCAGCTCTCTGCTCTGCTCAGCCTTCACAGGAAACTGCTCCTCTCTCAGGAGGAGAGGCCCAGCAGCATGCTGAAGGGAGTGGAGGACTCCCTCAATAGCCTCTCCAAGGTACCGGGTCACCAAACCCCCCCATACACTCATGATTTATGAATGCTGTCATACCCAGCTTGGTAAATTCCCTTGATGGGCGACACACTATTGGTGCTATTATGGCCTTTTCTCTGAATGTACAGTAGGATTCCAAAATCACACAGAGCAGTGTGGCTGCAAATGCACTTCTTCCTAAAGGTTTTTATGTCACACCAACATGTACAGTAGCTGGTATGTGGGACAGCTTGGTGGCATCTGCAGGCTTGTG
Source organism: Macquaria ambigua (assembly GCA_008360985.2). Lineage (NCBI taxonomy): Eukaryota > Metazoa > Chordata > Actinopteri > Centrarchiformes > Percichthyidae > Macquaria > Macquaria ambigua. The sequence continues at coordinate 1,117 of VMKM01000200.1, forward strand.
AACATAATACATCAAGAAGTTACATGAAAGCTGCACCCTAAAAGGCAGACTTTTGGAATGTTATCATAGAAACATGTTAATGTGTTGATATTGCAAATAAACTGGTTATCCTCCATATTATATGATGGTGATTATAGTCCTCAGTTTAACTCAAGGCGAGTTAAGTGACTCCTGTTTAAATATGTTACTTACTACTAACAGAAACAATTATGTCTTCAGAAGCTGTTAGAATTGAAAAAAAATGCTCTGTATTATCGACATGACAACCTAAAAACCGATTTTATTTGGTAGCATGGCCGTGACTAAAATGTCACGTTATGTTATGACTGGTAGTTTTCTAATTCTAACATGAGGTGTTGGACCTCTTCTAATCAGTTTTAATAATGAAGGTAATTCTTTTACTCAGATAAAGAAAAAAAAGCAATTCCAATGGCACTTTAAGTTTGTATAACATACTGTTAAATTTGAAATTACTTTCTGGTATGCAGGCCTTCAACCACCTGACCGTCTGTCCCAACCACCTGAATATCCTTGCAGAGCTTCCGCCCAACCTGAAGATCCTGCTGCTTCAGCACTCTGAAGATGGGTAATTTCTATTTTGTCCTCGTCTGTTTTCTCTCACTATTTCCCTTTCTTTGCCATGCTGTAAATTCTGTCCTTATCTGCCTCTGACAGTATAATGGTACATGAGTAATGCCTGTAGGTCACACAAGTCACATTAGGTTTAGGGTACAGTCATATCTGGAGCAGAAGGGGCCTGCTGTGTGGTACACCTGCCACTAGAGGGCTGATGGTTGAAATGACTGTATCTGTACTGGTGGACAGAGATGGAATGCATCTATGTTACTTGAAATATAAGATATTTTAAATCAACATGTGAAGCAGTGTATACAGGTAAGGGGTAAAAAGTACATTATTTGTGAGTGTTTGTTTGTTTTGTTTTTAGGTCAGACCTTTATGGGGCTTTCTATGAGATGACCAAAGCTCCAAATCAAAAGGGAAAGACTACGCAAGTTACAGGTCAGGAGCTTGCAGATTTAAACCAAAAAAACGAGCTGTCACATTTCCTACTTGTAAGAGAGATGCAGGCCACTTCAAACGGAAGATTTACTGCATGTATCTTTATAATGCATCTAATTTGTTCCATAGCCCTGGGGAATGTGGTCTTCATCACACATACAGTGCTGCACGTAGCATTATTGTCAGCATTTAAATGGAGACAAATGAATGTAGTATTCCAATGTAACATTTATCTGCAAGGCAGAAGAAAAGTTCAGTTTTAATGAAGACAGGGAGAGAGGAGAAGACGACAAAGAGTAGAATGAATCACCTGAATTTCCCTTTGACCTCTTTGCTACTAGCCTGGCATAGAACACCAGCTTTCATAAGGCATCACAGGGCATTAGCATACTGTGTTACATTCTTGCATGACCTTTCCTGGGACTAGCCTGACATAAGAAGTTGTAAGTATTGTGGGAAAAAAAGGAATAGGCAGGCATCTGGACTTGTTGCCTGAGAATGAGGACAAATTCATGAAACCGAAAAGACTGAGGAGACAGAAGTAGAGAGAAGGAGATCTTACAGAAGGAGCAGGGGGTGGAGGTGCTCACAGGGACCAATTACGAGGCCTGTATGTGTCTGTGAGTATGCATGTCTTATTGTGTGTCAAATCTGTTGTTGCAGGTACCCTGACATGCTCTAGGGTGGCCAAGGTTTCAGTCTGCCCACGGGCTCTGCTGGCACTGAGGGTGCAGACTCGGGCCTTTGCCCAGGAGACTAGACATGCCCTCCTCAAGGAAGCCTGTTGGCATGGTGCTGACGGCAGACTGGAGGCCTCTGAGGAGCATCAGCTTTTTCCCCATGTATGTCTTGTTGAGACCTCTGCCTTTCTTTCACTCTATTAACATTATCCACTGCAAGCCTCATAAATAAGCTCACTCCACTGCAATTATTATCATATCAAGTCTCTTCTACTCAGGAGAGACTTGATATGATAATAATTGCAGTGGAGTGAGCTCATAAATAAGCTCACTCCACTGCAATTATTATCATATCAAGTCTCTCCTGAGTAAGCCAGAAGAGACTTGATATGATAATATCAAGTCTCTCCTGAGTAAGCCAGAAGAGACTTGATATTATCATATCAAGTCTCTTCTGGCTTACTCAGGAGACTTGGGACAACTGACTTTTACATCCAAGCATTGTGTTGCTGCATTAGGTGTGTGTATGAAAGTAATCAGTGGTCTGAAACAATAAATACTACATTACAGCTACTGAAACTCCCTTCTCTTTTTTTTGTTCCCTTATACAGAAAACTGCCACAGAAGAAATGTTCGCACCTCGCTTCAGAGAAATTGTACAAGAAATGGAAGACTATTTGAATCCACTTCTCACACAGTTTGACTTAAGGTGAAGTACTGTATATGTCATCAGATTCTCCATTTTGTCCACTACAAAGGCTTGACACATTTCATTTAGTTTTTCCTAGCCTATGTCCTTGTCAGACATAAGGTAGTGTAGCCCTACTGATCCTCACCTGTCCTTCCACCCCCCTCAGGCCCCAGGCTGCATCACTAGCAGTCCCTGAGATGACCAAAACCAAACATAAAGAAGAGAAGGGGAGCTCAGATAAAGGTAGAGTATATTGGGTGTGAGCTTGCTTGTGTCTGTGACACCCTAAGGGCCTTGTGGATATCTTTACAGTCACAATCATATGAACCACTATTCCAACATCTGCTATGATTCCTATCTATATATTGGCACCCCATCAGCAAGTTTCTATTCTAGCAAGCTGCAGCTCACCCCCCTCAGGTCAATGTTGTTGCTGTATATGTGATTTAATGTGATACATGTTCATTTACACACACAACATGATAACTCAGTACTTTTACAAGGAGCAGTGAGGATTTATAGTGCCACTAAACTGTTCTGAAAAGAATTCACAGTCCAAATTGTTGGAACAATCGCACTGTACCAGTTAGAAATTGTGGAAATTAGTTCCTTAAAGGCTATTGTACAGCAACATCTTCCATATGATTTTAAGGTTTAATAAAAGGAGTTATATTGTCATAAAATATACAATACATGAGAGAATGTTTGTACTTTAAATTACCAGCAGAACCAGGGGAGCATGTGGTGTTGCTGGCAGACACGAAGTTGCTTGAGTTGCCGCTGGAAGCCTTGTCCATCCTGCAGGAGGAAGGCCTGAGTTCTGTGTCACGAGACTTCTCCCTCCAGCTTCTCCACAGTCGCCTGAACAGAGAAGAACCAGAGAAAGGTACCAGAGATACGCATGCAGACACATTTAAAAAAAAGTTTGCAAGCTCTCCCTAGGGATTCCTAACCATTCCCATGAACATGACACTTTAAGAACAACATCGCGCAGTTAGTCTGGTAGATTCTGCCGATCTCAGTTTATTCATATAATTTATGGTTCTGTTATTGGGTTTTAAGAAATACAGCGTACAATTTCAACAGACAGTAAGTGACATTTGTGTTCAGGAAAACTGAATGTTGGTTAACAGCATTTTTACATTGGCCTGAAGCATATATTTACAACTATCCTAGCAATGGCTGTGACTGTAAGGTTGCAAACTAGGCATTTTTTAGCCCTGAGTGTTGGAAGAAACACAAACATTTGTTTGGCTTGACCACACAGAGGTGCACAGAGACACACATGCTTGCTCATATGCATGCATATGAGCACTGAAATGCAACACATACATTCTGTGAAATCTAGTTATTAGTGTAAACATAAGACAGAATATGGAAGTGCAAAAGACTTGATTGGCTGGCGACCACATAATTTCAGACATATCTAAAACCAATCAGCCTGTTAATATTGCCCTAATTAAGCAGGAAACCTCTTCAAAGTATTTAATAACTAATACTTTTTTAATTGCCCAAAGAATGGTTAATCAAGACATATAATCACTCACTTCCCCTAATTTCCTTTTGATAATTTCTAAGAAACAGTGTGTTGTCTTTGTTGGAGACTAAAATGTATACTTATGCATAATTCAGTGAAAGGAACTTGTATGCCCTAAGAGACATGGTCCTAATAATGACACGCATGTCAAATATTTCTTACAACGGTAGTACAGATAATGTTAGATATATGCTTTATTAGACTTTTATCACTAACTTATCATTAAGAAATATTTTTGTAAGTAGCAATAAATACGATTCTCCGAAGTTCTTTGAAAGTAGGTTTCTGCTTTATATTGTCCAGGAGATATTGTGAAATAGACATAGATGACGTAGGCGACAGGTAAAGTAAAGAACAGTAAAGAAACAACAAGATATGACTTATAATGAAAGGAGACATATGAATGGCCAGAACATTAACGTGGCTCACCCCAGAGTCATAGATACTGTAAGAAACAGCAGATTTCTTGATAGGAGAAATAAGATTATGCAGTATAACTGTCTTATCTATAAAACTGTTAATAATTAGAGTGGGATTTTTGTACACTATAAGTGGATGTTTGCCTCACATCATTTCTCATAGTAAATAATGGCTTACACTTGCGAAAGCATCTTGACACCTGGATTTAGACTGCAGGCAGCCATCCATAGAAATGGAATTTGTTCGGGAGAGAAAGGTCATTTCACATCCTGCTGGCATGCAGAAGTTCATGCGGACATCCGTGAACACCAAGGCCTGCTTTGCTAAAGTGGATGTCCATTAACTGTCGCCATTTTGCTGTGCCTGCTAGAGCAATTTAGAATCAGAACTGTATGTTTGATTGTCCAGGGGTAATATATGTAGGTGGTGGCAGAGGATAACTCAGAAAATCAAGTTTTAAGTTGAAATGACCATACTTGTTAAAGCTGTTGGCACAGTGTGGGTGCAGCTGAAAAGCATCACACTCCCCGCTTTGTGAGATGCTGTGGATTCACGCTGTTGGCCCTGCTACAATTCTGGTGTCAGGAAAGAGTTTAAGTTTGATAAAAAGCCATCTTGATCCTTTAAAAAAATCCCTAGCTTTCCGTAACTTGTGAAATAACAAAAGACTAATGCAGAAAAGAGCAGTTTGGTCTATTCCCAGTTTATGATCTGGTGCAAAAAAATGCTCAGCTGACATGTAACACCAAGAAAGAAACTTAACCAAAATAGACATTTGCTTATAGGAAAAAAATCACAGTGAAGTAAAGGATCTGTTTAGTACTACAGTGGGTGCATCATCAACTGCAGCATCAACTGTTGTTTAGTTGAAATTACTAATTTCTCACACAAATCAGAATAGCCACATGTATTATAAAGAGGAATAGATTTGCTTTACAGCCACATTCTGGTAAGAATATTTGTCTTTTGGTGTAATTTCAGCCTGAATGTGTCACTGTCATTCCCCAAAACTGTGATTGGAGCACAGGGCAGGTGAGAAACAAGTACAGTGTGTCATTAGAGAGGACTGTTCGAAGCATCAATCTGCAAACTTTCACAATTATTTTGAAAAAAAAAATGTTAGCCTTACATCAGTCTAAAAAGTCTATTTTTGGTCACACATAAACTACATGAGTTAAGCCTGTATCACTATTCAGCAGCTTACAGCATTTTTCTCTCCACTTTGTTACTGTATATTGTAATAATGGCTTACTGTAAACTACGGTGAACAGTGTTTTGTTGGAGCAGGAAAAAAATAACAAAGAACGTTTTGATGTGTGAGAACGGAATCTGATTAAAAATCAGTTTAAAAGAAACTGCTTAAGAAGTATTTTTCAGGTAAAAAGCAATAAAAACCTAAAAGATGAGTCTCATTTTAATTTATATTATCCACAACATTGTGTCCTTCTCCAGTCACTCAGGGTTTTATTTTGGAGGTCTACTGAGGGTATAATCCAGTTGTTTTTTGGCAATGATGCTACAATCCTTGGGGGAATTGTGCACATTCATATTTTGGAAAGAAAAGAAAAGGGGGTAGAAAGAGCACCAAATCTGAAGCTACAGACGTCTTTACCTTTATAAAGGTTGAGTCATTTGCATAACTTGAACGAATGTTCAAAGGTTACTGTTAAACTAGTGTATGTGTGTGTGTGTGTGTGTGTCACTTGACACTTTCATATGCCACAGACAGGAAACTACACGAACATGTATTTCCTAATACACCTTTCAATGCCTGGATCAAATACATGGGTGATGGTGAGACCAGAAAAGAGTGGACCATGATTACCATAATTTTGACATCTACAGTTTACCATTGTGTCAAGAAGATATAGTGCTTGAAACCACTTTTGAAAGGGCTATTTGTTATTCTGTGCAGTGCTTTGCATGAAGTATGCACAGGACAAATTAGCACAAACTATAAAAAGATTGCCTTCAGGTGGAAAATGTTTGCCTTTGTATGAATGTCTGTTCTTACTGCCTCAACTTTTACTGTGTATTAAAAGTTGTGATATAACAAAAATTGTGATTGAAACTTCACAGACGTCATGAAAGATTTCACATTTGCTGACCTGTTGGTTCTTTTAACAGGGTTTGTACAAAGTCTTGAAAGTTTGGAAAATGCTTCATTTTAACCATTATGTTTTCAAGGTTAGGAATATGCTTGAATTCGAATTTACTCCTTGAAAAATGCTTGAATTTCAACATAATCTGGTGTTTCATCATCTACACAATCACTCATGTAAACCAAAAATCTTTTAATATTTAAAATGAAACGATCCCGTCGTCATATTTGTTTGCTGTCTCCTGGCATTTACAGTAACAATTTAGATGTGATGATAAAGGCTTCAATAGTCTTGAAATTGTTGTCTAGGTACCTTGAAAGTGCTTGATAAGGGCTTTAATTTTTTTTCTTTTAAAAAGCTGTGTGAACCCTGTTTTAAGAAAAGGTACAGGTACACTTTTGTCCAAAGCAAGTTATAATGAGTGCATTTAAACTCAATAGAAACAAGAACTGGACGTCATCATTAGTACATCCCTCTCAAATGAACGACTAAAAAAGTGTTTGGAGTGGTACAGTACAAGTGCCTTATACACAACTATGTGTACAAGTACAGGTTTTGATCCTGTGGTGGAAGATGGGCATTGACTATTGTGGTGAGATTTCACTTTTGACCAAAGTGTTGGACTGATGGACCAACAGATGGACTCCTCTCCTACAGCCCTGCTGCTGGCATGGCTTAAAATAAAAAATTAAGAAATCACAATGATGAACTTGAAGATCACTACTTTGCAATTAGGTGTTGACTAAACCCATTTATTTGTTTGAAAAGAAAAGGGGGTTTTAATCAAATTAACCTGGTAATTAAAATTGATAATCAAAATTGATAATCAATGCTTAATCAATAGTCAGTGCTTTCATTTGCACAAGAAAATAGATGTTGCAGCCATGAGGAAACTTTTAGAACAGTTCTTCAGTCACCAATAAATGTCATTGACCTTGCAGATAATGAGAATTCTTTTCCCGGTCCACATTCTGTGTAATCTACCCCGCAGACAAGTGCATGTATTAATTCTGCTTCCTGTTTATGGCAGTTGAAAGTGACAACAAAAAAGAGACCAAAGGTGGTGGCAAGGGAACTAAGGGGAAGGGAGATCAAAGCCAAGCCATCAAAGTGGTGAGTTCAGCAAATGAATCTGGGTCTGCCAGATACAGACAGCAATATTATTTTTACTTGCTGTCAGCACTGCCAAATATTTGAGTTCCTCTCGCCTCCCTTTTAAGTGTGGTTTTTCAATCAATTACATAATGTGTTTTCATAAAGATCCTATTTCTAGCTTCTGAGCATTTATCTTCTGTCATGCACCACTTCTATTTTTTCCACCAACCCCTTCCCTTTTTGCTTCTATTTCTTTTGCTGTCTCCTGTCTTAAAATCCACTCTCACTCTCCACTGTCCTGTGTTTAAGCTGTAATAACGTATACATTTATTTCCCCAGATACCTGTGAATCGTGTGTTGCCTTCCAACACCTTTCCAGTGGACACACGTAACTTCAAATGTATCTTTTATGTTAAATATTATACCTATTTGTTTTTATTTATGTTCTTGGAATATAGTTGCGCTCTTTTTCGTAGATTGTTATTCTTAACATACCTCCACAGATATTGTTGACCCTCACGATGAAGGCAACTTTGGTAAGTAATCAATTACAGTACTGTATAGCTTTAGCTGCTTTTATTGTAGGTTCTGTATGGGTGGTGTGTTTTGGACTCAGGTATAGGAGTGCTGGGAGTACTTTTAAGACTCAAGAAGCCAAGTTCTGCAGTGATTAATGTTCTCTTTATACTGTACTGCAGCCGGGCATTGCTACAGCTGGCTCTGCATGTCCTCTTCTCAGCTTGTAGCCCCTTAAAGCAGCCTTCTCTTGTTTACATTATACTATTTTACAAAATCTCTACTTTTGTGGCCTTGTATAAGTCACATGTCAGCTCCCAGTTAGTGGCAAGTGGAAGGTTTCGTAATATTTTATGTTGTCTATGTGGCACAGAAGGGACCAGTCTGAGCATGAGGATGAAGGAGATTTTGGAAACCCACAGCCAGCATTTTACCCATCTGTGGGAGGGCTTCATGGGCAGCAAACAAAGGCCAAGGTTAGAACCTTTTAAGCAGAGAGAGCAAAGCAATGCAATACTGAGAACCAACTGTATTTGTTACATTGCAACACACCTGATCATTTCTACACTTCTAACCCAGCCTTCTCCAATATGTATCAAGTCTGTCTGAGGTGGAGCAGCTGCTGTGCAGATGCAGTGCCTTCATTTACCTGGGGATGGAGCGCTTCATGGCAAACATTCCACCTGCCAAACTAGCAGCACTCAATCTGTCTGGTACTGTACACACATACTCTACATTTTCCCTCCGTGGTTTTTAATAGGACATTCAAGAGAATAACACATAAGGGAGGTCCACACAGTAACCATTAAAGTATACAAGCAGTTTATTAAAGATAACTCAACATAAGCAAATTATGGTGTGTGAAGTCAGCAGTCAGTGGTGAAGTGTGGGTGTTAGATGCTATGAAAAAACCAAGTTGGGTGCATGAAAGGCCCCAGTCTTCCAGGAAGGAGAAAGGGGGAGCCATCTTGGAACCACTCATCTTATGTAGGATCCAAGCAGGTGAGGACAATCTCTCAATGAGGTGGGAGGGGCCAGGCAATCAGGGAGAACCTGAGAGAGGGAAGCGGAGGCAGGCCAAAACAAATACTGTCATACGGCCCAGGACCATCACAAAGACCTGAGAGCATTTTTATTTGAATGAATGTATGTTGTTTTTAAAATGTTAGATGTCAGCGTTACATATCCGTATGAATATATGACTGAGCAGAAACTTGATGTACAGGTCTGTTGCATACTATGGTTTGTTTTAGTTTGGCCAGACTTTACACCAGCAACACACACATCCATAATGTCAAACACCCCTTGGGAAATGTACATAATGAACTTATAATGTGTCCATCACTAATCTGCATTTACTCTTGACACCAGTCTACTTTTTGGCTGGCAGCGAATAAACTGTAAATTTGGGTTGTCAGTAAAAAAAAAAAATAAGCATAGTCATTTTCAAAATTTTAAAATGAAACAAAGATTTCACTTTGTGTTGCTCATGCTTACTTCTGTGACCCCATTACCACTATCACTGCATGTAGGCCCTCTCAAAAACATAAAAACTAGCAATATAAACATTGCTAAAAAACAAATTAATGAGTGATAAAGAACCAGTCTATGTCATCAAGTGTTTTGAGCATCTGGTGTCCTAATAACGTACCAGATTTTATAAAATCACACAGCATCTTGAGTTTTCTAAAGCATTTTAAATAAATAAGGAAGAAAAATAGGCGGCAAAATACTGTAATGAATAAATGATTGAAATTTGGAGCAGAGCTGTTGGCGGATTATGTAAGCAGTAAATGGAGCAATAGGCTTAATCTCTTCAAACACATCAATCTTTAATTTCCTGAGTGGGTGTGTATATATAGAAATATCTGTGTTGTACAGTGAGAAATCAATGATGTTTTACTATCGGATCCCTGCAATAACATTTCCACGACTTCACTGACTGCCTGTAAAAGTAATTTAACTGAGAAAATCGAATGAGGATTACTGAGGAATGCTGTATTAATTTCAGTCATTCAGTCCCACCTATTGATTATGGCAGTTTTATTTTCGGATACAGATATTTGCTGAATCATTCAACCTTAATAACTCCAGAAAAATATAGTTTTTCTCAATTACGTCCTCGGGAGCACAGTGACCATGCACGGTCCATCCATATACTAGGTTTTGACCTAGTCTTGTTTTTCTTGGAGTAGTCTTAAAAGAACTCCTGGCTGTTGTAATTTATTTACACTTATGGGACAAGGAGACTCCAAACCCGTCTCCCTGTTTTCAGTTATTAGAGAAGGCCTTTTCCATCCTTCAGTACTAATACATTTTAAATAAATTATAACCTGCCTCAAATCGCCTTTCAACTCTTCACACCTTCAAAGATATTTCACAAAATAAGTATGGCTTCATCTTCATTGCTTCTTTCTTCAAACAAACAAAGGTAGTCTGAAGATGGGTGGATCCAGTGTGATTGACAGAGTGTCAGGTTGGCCTTACACATCGCCCCAGGCCAGACATATGTGCCACCCACTAGCCTGCCGTTAGTGCTGCTAACTATAGTGTGACTGACACCATGGTCTGAATTCCAGCTGTTACTTCACAACACACCGCACCATTCCTACTTACTTTTACTTAATTGGCCATCAGGATAAGATTAGGTGATGACAGATTTGTATTTCTAAGAAGAAAAAAAAAGGTGTCATGCAGTACACACAGCACCATCTGCACTCGTATCTTATCTGGGAATTGTGTTACTTTTATCACTGCATCTTTATCTTGTTTAAGTAATAATATTATATCTTAACATGACTCTTTGAGGGAGCTTGCTGACTGGAACGCTGCTGTGACAATGACTGGATGACTGAGACTCACATCCGAGTGGACCGCCCTTCTGGCCCCAGGCAGCTGCATAGCAAAGAGGAGGGGGGCAGCAGTGTCTTGCTTCAGACACAGACATGATTGTCACTGTATAGGAAGTCGGCCAGAACAGCTGCAAGGCACTGCCTGTCCTTGCTGCAATAGAGAAGATGTTAGACGAACTCACTGACACACACCTGGTGTCAGACACAAGCCACACAAACCAGTTTTCTCACACATACAGGTCAAGACCAAGTGCTTGTACAGTAAAAGCCTGTTTTGTGTACTATTGATGTTCCATGACAGTTTTCATCAGGAATATGGCTAGTGTGTACAGCATTTTGTGTTAAACTAATACTTACACTTGTCCAGACAGTTCCCTTATAGAATTCTCATAACTGTTTTGAGTCTTTTTTACCACTTTTCTTTTCATAGTAGGTTTTTAGATGATGTGTTTCAACTTTACTCCCACCCTTTTCCACACCTCTGCTCCATGATGTATTTTCGAATAGAGTTATTCCTCTAGAGTGGCTGAAACATAAACACTGGGTGTTTTATCCATATTTTAAGCTAAATGGGTATATTGTAAATACTTGTAAAAAAAAATGTAAAAGCAGCACCTTGTTACAACATTTAAAATAAAAAAATAATTTTGTTACTATACACCAACTACAGAAATGAACCTTCTGGGAAATGATCTTTAAAGAATACAACAAAAATACATTGTGGAACAAAAGTTAGCCTGGAAGTGGTGCAGGACTTTGGCTCTACGCTGTTGCAAATGCAAAAATAATTTTAAAGAAAAATGTATATAAAAAAGTCAAAGAGGCATAGGTGCAAGCAGTGTACTTTCACATAAAGAAAGAGACAGACAGACATGACTCTATGTGTGCTGTGTATTTTGTTTGTGAGGAGTTTTATCCATATATTTTGTATACAGCTGTTAATGAATAGTTGTCTTCTTCTAGAAGAGCTTTATTTATTCTATTGCCAGATAATGATGTTTGCTCTCCTCAGAGTGTCGCATGGCTCTGCTCTTTGACCTGGTTCAGAACAATGCCAGTGTTCTCCGCCAGTCAAACCTTGACATGCACAAGAGGTAACAAAATAGCTTTATTGAATTAAGCTCTAACTCAGTTTTACCTTTATTTTTTTACGTTGCCTTTCTTTCCGCTTATATCCGTCTTCTTATTAACATTCTTACTGTGTTTTACTGGATTCACTTACAATAGTGATAATTCATTCTTTTATCTTTGGCAGTGTATCAGTTTTTTGGTTGGTAACAGTTTATAGAAACAGGGCTTCCCCTCCCTCTGTCTCTCATAATCTCACTATTTCTCTCCTCTCCAGTGCTGGACAGTTTGCCCTGGAGAAACCACTGGAAACTGCTCTGCTGTTGAGTTTGGGTGGTGTCGGCTGTATTGTGCTCAACCAGTGGCACAGCAGCCTTCAACAGAACACACACAATATGGTCAATGTTCTAGACGGTAGGTTTTGGACACATTTCATTACTTACTGTCAACTTAATACATTTTAATTTGGCCTCTTTTAACATTTACTTTATTCCTGTGGGCATTATTAGCAGTTACAGTATTACAATCTGTGTGTGTCACCATGTGTTGCAGATCTACTGAGGGTCAGACAGACCTCTGGCCAGACCATCCATGCCCTGAGGAAAGGGGATAGTTCAGAGATACCACATCACAAGTCTACAGGATCATATGGTACTGTATATCCTACTTGCTACCTCATTTAGCCTCTAATTTGCATTTCTATTTACTGTAAATATGTCTTTTTTTATGGCACCCACACAACTCTCTTTCTTTGTGTGTGAGGCTTGGGTTTCTTTGCAAAGAGAAAAAAATAAACGTCACGCGAAGTCATTTAAATCGTGAATCCAAAGAGAGCTGGATTTCAAAATAACCCTCAGATGTAATTATTGCTTCCTCTGGCTTTCCTCTGCAGATCAAGTGCTCGTCACTGACTCAAAGGAAGATGACGTTCACCACGAAACGACTCTCACACCATCAGCCTTCAACTGCGTTCTTTATGGACTCCCTAACTTAATTGCCACATAATATACTGTATATCCTCATAATTTCTCACTTATATTTCACAGTTCAAGAAGATTACAGGCATGCATGTCAGCCGGCTTTGCAAATATTACTGTATACAAAAAACTAAAGCTACTGTAGGATGAGGGGGTTAAACATTTCATTAAACACGATCCTTGATCTTACTTATATTTTCCACTGTCATTTTACGAGAATAATGATTTCATACTCGATGTTTTTAATATTGTTTTTACCTTACACACCATATGTTTAGATACAGTATGCCACATGCCTGACTCCGTAAAATAAGGCTTAAAGTTCTCAATGCTCTCGGAGAGGGCAGCTTACAGAGATTCACCCTATACATGTCTTGTATTATTAAAATAGAAATGTTACTGCTAACACTGTGCTGACAAGTAGTGCCTTTGGGATCTCTGCCTTGCAGATAACACTATTATAATAATAATAATAATATATTGAGTGTTTAGAGTGTCCACATCACTCACAGTGATTACCAATGTTTCATTGGTGTGCCTTAGTATTGGACTTTGAAATGATTTCATGCCAAACAAACACTTAAACGGGGTGAAATGGGTGAAATCCTATAATAAGAGGACTGAGCTAGAAACCAACAGCTCATAGTCAGCTTCACCTTGCAGCTGTAACTGAAGTGCTGTTATTGCTTTGTTTTCTTATGTCTTTTGATGTCTATTTACTCCAGCCTTGTTAACTGTAGCTTCCATAACAATTAGTGCTGATTTAGTCTCTTGTTGACAGCATTTACTACAGTTTTGTTGTCTTTACATGTCACATGAAATTAACTCTGAACTGAACCATTTCAAACGTTCACCCCACAATTGAGGGTGCACTCATTGTTTAAAAATGCTGTGTTAAACTGTGTCAACATAAAAACCACCACACCTCTCTTTAGTTGACTTCATCTGAGAGAGGCTGGATTCATCCTTTAATTAAAATGAGGCTCAAATGTAATTGTGTTTACAGACTTTAATTTAGAGAATGCCTTGATCCGACATTGCAGTGCAAGCTTAATCCTTATATTTTATCCTTTTATTTTTGTATTGCACTAAATGGTAATGTAGTAAATTCCTAAATGGTAAACACACCCCTTGAGAAAGAAATGTTCTTACTGTAAGAACTGTGACCTGAGGTTTTAAATGCTGCCCTATTTATTGTAATTAAGTCAAACCTAAAATTAGATGAAAAGGGGAGGTCATCATTGCCATTTTGTTTTATTCCTCAATAGATTCAGTCATATGAACACTTGGTTGTAACCCCCTTGTTATAGAAAGCCAAGCGAGCATCACTTTTGGTTGTGTCCCATTCTTCCAAATGGGAAATGAGGCTGGACGGAGTTCACTAAATAGTTGCCTGTTATTCATTGATGGATGGAGAGAGTTTGTTCTGCTTCAGCTGGCACACTCCCTTCTGATTGTCACACACAAAGTACAGAGTAGAATTAAAGGAATAGATCAACATTTTGGGAAATACACTCGTGCACTTTCTTGTGAATAAGTGAGTTAGGTGAGAAGATCAATACCACTGTCATACAGTAAATATGAAACTACTGCAAGCAGCCGCTTAGCTTAGCTTAGCATAAAGACAGGAAGCAAGAAAACAGCTAGCCTGGATCTGCTCTAAGGTAACAAAATCTGCCTACTAGCATCTATAAAGGTCTAATTAACACGTTATATTTCGTGTTTAATCCGTACAAAAACCAACGCGTAGAAATAACAATTTAGTAGTTTTATGGTGGGGTTATGTGCTGGTTATTTTTGTGAGGTTGCCACTTGTTTTTACGCTTTGTTTTTGAATTGAAAATGAAGATATAACGTGTTAATTAGTGAACTTTAGAGCTGCTGATAGGTGGATTTTGTTACCTTAGATTTGTTCTGATTTGGCCAGTCTGTCAGAGTCATACAACTGATTTGTTTAGTACAAAAACATATGATTTGTTGCCCCATGTCCCCAATCAGACATTGATGATAAAATTACAGAGCTTCTCCAATGCAGACATGCAGTGATTGCAGTGTTGCAATTGTGCCCATAAATGCAGAGAACTATATCCTTTAGAAAAAATTGCTGATCATTGAATAACATTTAAGAAATTATTGTTTGTGCTCATGTCTGCCTTGCTTATGTCTGGGCAGCTTGTTCTTTAGCTGATTACATTCAGAGCAAGTTTCTGGATAGCACTTTTCTTGTTTCCCTTATTCTGATAAATAACCGCTGCTAAATGTCTGTCTCAGCAGCTTGTTCGTCTTTTCACCCAGGGACAACTTGGCTTTTCACCCCCTCCAGGCAGCCAACAGATGTCTCTCTCAGTTACTGTTGTGCTGCTGAAGTTCAGCTTACTTACGTTTAAATACTGTTTCCTTCCTTTTTCATCGTCGAAGTTGATTTTTACCCAAATCTAAAACTACTGCAATCAAACAAGGAATTAATCAACATAATAAAAGACAAATGGTTTCATAAATTTGTTTTATTGATTAACATACTGTAGATGAATTATGTACTGATGATAATTAAAACAGTGGCATGTAGAGCACACTACTACTACTACTACTACTAAACACCACCATTTTCAACACATTCTTAATGACTTTGTTATGTCCTAAAGAATTGGAGTTCATGTGTGACCAAAAAGAAGGAGAACTACAGCCAGAGGATCTTCTTCTACAGCCTGCCATTTGACCTTTGTATGCACTGTTTGTATGTAAGTAGGTCAGAGAGAGCCCTTCACCATGCAGCAGACTAATCACACACTGAAGGAAGCAGAGACAGGAGGAAAGAAGGCGGAGGCCCAGGAAATTATTCAGACAGACTGGTCCCACTACATCTTTGGGATAAACCTTATCAGTAAGCATCCTCACCACTATGATTCTGGATGGAGTCTTATATTGGCATAGCATCAGGAGGAGGAGGCAATGAACTAAAGGTGCAGCAATAAGGAAGAGTTTTGATGAAAGGCTTCTAAATGTGTGAGAGAAAGGCAGTGTTAGTTTTGCATTTACTAGATCTACAGTAGTTGATAGGGTAAACCAGGTAGAGTTTTGTCTCAAGTCTTAGGTGCAGCAAGACTGGAATTGCAAAATATACTGCCAAGCTGTGGTGAACCACATACCATACACATACCATCATTTTATATACAACTTAGGGGTGGGAATCTTTGGGAATCTCAGGATTCTATTCCCATTCTTGGTGTCACAATTCAGAGTTATTTTCCTTGCCAGACTAGAGATAGCTGAAGTTTTGGTTGGTCGGCTTGCTTGTTAGTGCTCCAGTTTGGCGCTCTGCTCTGGTGATGACATGCAAAGTATTCACAAAGTACTTCACCTTTGTCTTGCAAAGCTAATTAAGTTATTTAATCCAAAATGCATTTGCATTCTTTGAAGATGGATATGAAGATAACGTGTGTGTGTGTGTGTGTGTGTGTGTGTGTGTGTGTGTGTGTGTGTGTGTGCGCGCGCTCTACACTGTCGGGGTTCTGCATTGTGCTCTCGTGGTTGAGTTTTTCCTTCAGTCTTCATAACATTATTAACAACATACAAAAATGTAATTTTGGCATTTCTGAATCAATTCAGAATCATAGAAGATAAGAATTGCGATTCTTATTTGAATCGATTTTTACCCCACCTCTAATGCTACTCCAATTTATGGGGGATAAGTCGCAAAAGATGTCCCTGAACTGGCCCTACCTGTCCAGACACCTGAAGCAACTAAATTCACACACAGAAGTAAATCAATGCATCTAAGAAGCTGAAACCTGGAAATGTGTGGCATCTCCACTGTAAAAACACCCAAGTGATTAATCAATTATTAAATCTGTCCTCAATTCTCCATTGGTTGACCAATCGATGAATTGACCCTATCTTCCCAGTCTGATGTATGATGTTCAATGCATGAAAAGGAAGTTATTTATTATATGCCAATGTTCTTCGTGGTTCCTGTGAATGTCTTATGGGAAGTAAGTTTTCCGCTCAATGTTCAGCAGATCTATGTATATTGCTCTGACCAAGAGTCTTTTGAGAGACTGGCTGGATTACACTCTTTCCACTTCAGAAGAATGAGTAATTTAATTGATAAGCAGCCTTGCGTCCACAGTCACCCTGATATTCCCTTCTGATTTTGGCCAAACTGATACATTCCAGGCCACGTGAAGTAATACGAAAACTCTTTGACATAAGATATACTGCCTCTGACCAAAATATTTTAACAGCAGAGATCTATGGTCAGTTACTGTATATGATCATTTGGTCAAATGTTGAGTTTTCTATTTCCATTTTCTATTTCCATTTCCATACTGGCTTAGCACAGAGTGCCAGTGAAAAAGGGGGACCAAATGCATTAGTTTCTAGGTACATATAGATCTCAATTCACTCTCCTCACACAGAGGCCAGTCTGGGTGAACACTGACCTGGGTAATACTGAGACACAGCAATGCCCTGCCAATGTGAAAGTGATGGCGGGACTGACCTCTCCCGGCCTCAGGGCATATTGATTGTTGTTGTTTTAGTCTATCTTTAAGTGCACCTCATTTCCCTTTTATCATCTCCCCCAATCACGTCTGAGTTCTCTAAACACACAGGAGAGAGGGAAGAAAGGAGGCTTCCCAGAGGAGGCTTCAGCAAGGATACACAAGATGCACCCTATGTGGAAGTCGATTATCAGACAAACATCTGTTCTTGGAAATCTGTTAGTGATTGAATACTGCTTAGCTTAGCACTAACCCTAAGACTAAGACTGGAAACGCAGGAAAACAGCTTGCCTGGCTCTGTCCAAAGGAAACAGAATTTGCCTATCGGCACGTGTTAAGCTCATCAATTAACATATAATTATATCTTGCTTGTTTAATCCATACAAAAGAAATAGCCAAGAAATAGTCGGGCACATATACCTCCATAAAACTATAACTTGCCATTAATGTCTCTGCCAAATTTCATGCCAATCCATCCAACAGTTGTTGAGATATTTCAGTGTGGACCAAAGTGGTGGACCGACTGACTGACAGACCAACGTTGCCACCCCTAGAGCCTGTAACGACGAGCCGCCGTTAATAAGACGTCTAGTTAATAGTATATATTCTTACAAGAGCAAGATAGTGATTGAGGTATTAAGACATGGTTAAGTACACACGCATGGTATTTTAATAAAGGGATTTATTGATTAATTGTTGGTAGGCTGCAGTGGTTTGAGCCGGGTCTCACAGCGGGAACGCTGGGCTGTTCCACCGTGTCGTTGTCTGTGAACGTGCAAATAACGTGCATTAGTATGACTTGATAGGAGCCAAATGTATATTCATATGGCGGAAGAGAAGGTACAATTAGGCTAGGCTAAAGTGAAGGCTGTATCACGCACAACTTACCTCTGCCGGTTCTCGGTCTCCCACGGTGTTCGGGCTAAAGAATTCCCCGGGGACTCGGACACCTTTTTTTTATTGGTTCCGGGAGGATAACAACAGGTGAGAAGTGGGGGAGTTGGGTTGGATTGTATTTAGTATGTAAAAGATGTATGTGTATTTATTAGGGCTATTGTGGGGTGTGTAATATTTATTAAGATTGTATATATTTTGGGGAAATGGTTTATGTAAATATTTATTGTATATTTATGTGTGTATCGGTAATTTGGGAATGGTATGTTCCAGCCAATTATGAGGGAAGACACATATATATAAGGCCTCAGTTTGTGGGTGATGGGGGGGCTGGAAGGTGGTTGTGTTGTACTGGTGCTATGTCAAATAAAATATAAGTGCTAAAGTGCTACCTAACTCTAGTTGCCTCCTTTGACCGGTCGGGCATGGTGACAGAGCCAAACAACTCATGTGCCTAAAAAAAAAAATATTATTACCTTCTATTAATTCTTTCAAAGTTTTTCTAAAAAGTGAGAGAAAGGCAATGGCTGTCACCCCAATCCAGTATGATGACCAGCTTCTTGCCCCACGCACCATCTACTTGAGGAAAGCAAGGTGAGAAGAGAGAAGAGAAATGAGATGCACCTCTTGTTTATGTAACCATGGGCTGCATAATCAGAAGTATGCTGCATGTCAGTGAATGCATGAGCAGGGATAGTAAAGACAGTACAGTATCTGAGAAGATGCATCATTTTCAACATGGTAATATCCAAGTCCTCATGGTAGCTCTAACAGCCAATGCTTGTAACCCTGCCCACACTATTTCCCTGTTTCTTGCCACAATGTGCAAGTAATTCTGGCTAATTCTGGTGTGATTGCACCTTAAGAGATGTGTTTTCTTTCCATAGGTAGACTTTCCCCATCATCTCCCACTTTCTCAACCATGCCATCAAGGTATGTATGTGGGCACTGGAGGCTGACTGCGGCAAGCAGTGTTGAGCTGCGTGACTGTGACACACAACCTTTTTTGACAAGCAAGGTTGATTGCTGTAGCCCTGTGAAGTATCCATGAAACCTCTGCTGCTTTATTCAAGGCCTGAACGGTCTGCTTGCTAACCATGGACCCAGACAAAGCTCTGATTTATGGTAATTCTTTATTTGACAGCCACCTTTGCTTGGCACAGTTTGGGGATTTGTTGTTTTGCATACTAGAGGCATCATAAAAGTCACTCATTGTTTTTATGCCTGGCTTTGCAGACCGATGCTTTTATTTTCTTTTTTTTTGGGGGGGGGGAGTCACATTACAGCCAAACCGTAGGCTTACCTACATCTTCCATCCATTAAAACCTGCTGCGCTTGTAGTAAATTGACCGTAAACCGTAAATTTGGAATTTGAACAGGTCATTACAGTTAGAATATTGAATTGTTTTCCCATGTACAAACAAAAGTTTGAATTTCCAATAAAAAGGGATGGCTCTACTGTACCTGTATCAAGTCTCTCAGAGCAAACCACCAATTAAATGTGGCTTTAACCTGTGTGTGATCCTTGTCCTGAATCAAGCAGTCATCTTTTAACTTTCATAACCTGTTTTTTTGTTAGGAGGAATTTGGTCCGACTGAATGTGTTTCACAACTGTGCTCACAAGTAAATTCTGCCACTTCGGTTCACTGAATACAAGAATTGTACAGTGAACAAGGCAACATTCAAATTGAGCTTTTAACCAAAAAACACAATTTCTTTCTAACTGGTATGATTTAAAGCAATCATACCAGTGAGAAAAAAAAATGATGAATGGATTTTTGCTGCACTTTCCTCTCCTGAAGGTGGTGCAGGTTGGACTGGAACTGCAGATGTGAACTGGAACCTTGCAGTTGGATGATATTGGGGGAGTTTGGTTGACAGTCAGATACATATAGATTTACTTATTAAAGGAACTTTTTCTGATATGTACTCTCTCAAATAATGTCCACTAGCATTTTGAACAAAACCTTTTCATTGCCTCTTCACTTTGAAGGGGAAAACATCCAGCAATCAGGCATCATTTTATTACCAACAATTCCCCCTACAGTTTTATAGCATAGCATATTTGGGCTCTTCACATTTTGCCTCCATAGTCATAATCATATTATCCATGCTAAAAAATGCAATTAGGCGGTGTAATCATATCAGAACAGCAAGGACAGTCGCTCGCTATGTGAACATACATTTTTATTGATTTTATAATTGAATGTGTTGTGAGATGCTGTGCACAGTAACTCTGTGTTCTGATGTGACTGAAGTATCTCCACTACTTCAGATCACATGATTACAGGACTATGGCCATGAGAGTTTTACATGCAAGGAAGAGGGGAGTGGAGAGGAAGTTGTACAGAAACTCAGAAATGTCCACAGACGGTAGATCTACAGGAATGTCTTGGCATGACAGAGACAAAAAAAATTCCATTGCTGGCACACAGTGCACGAGGATGTAATGACTTTGTAGACAGCAAACAAACAGCTTATGTATTATGTTTTTTTATTATGCAGCTTTATTCAAACGTCAGGTTTGCAAACACACCTAGTGTAAAGCCAGTAAACTAAAGTAATATCAGCTATGATAAGACTGCAGCACAATAACATTGAAGTTTGCAGATGGAAAAGGGCAGGCTCACTGCCAGCACTGTCAGTTATTCTATTATATGGCATTTTCTACGATTATCGTATTCACGTAAGCCTTAAATCAGTAGAATTGCTGAGGTGGAATTCCAAATTGTTAGATAAACAGAGAAATGTCATAATGTTGTACTGGGAAGCTCCCAGTGTGTGGATGTGTGTAACTATGAATGTGAGGAAAGGTTTTGCTGAAAAGGTGCATTAATACTGGCCTGAATACATAAACGTTAGCGTAGCAGTTTTGCAAACACAATGCATATTCAAAAAATAAAACACAGCACAAAGTATATATCGTGCAAGAGCAGAACAATGCAGATGCTTACTGCACAACTCACACAGGTTTATATTCTCTCAACTTTCTCCTCCTTCTCTCAACACCATCTTTGTCTCTTATGGGTTCTTTCATTGTTTCACTGTTTGATTGGTCTTTAATGTGTTTTATTTTATCACCTCTGCCCTCATTATTACTATTTTTAGCTCTGTTCCTTTTTCCTCTTCTTCAGTTGTCCTTAACAACAATATGGTGTTCAGCAGGGTCTGGCATTTCCACACTATACTGTAGCAAAGTTCACATTAATTAATAATTAATTTACATTCCCCAGAATAACCTATCACACTCATTTTTCTGTGAAGGCTCTGCTGTGCTACAGGTATTGGTGCAGTGTGGGTACGCTTCAAGGACCCATTCACCTCGGAGATTATAAAGTTATGCTGTACTTTGTTTCATTATCGCAGCATGACTATCGGGCCTCTAGTTTCACGGCGTTAAACTGGTACAACTGGTGGACAACATCGCTGCAGTATGTTTTCCCTCCAATTTGAAGGGAATCTCCTTTTTGTGCTCGTCCAAACGGCCACCCCAGGTGTGGAATTCCTGATGTGTGGTGTATACACTGCCTACCACTTACTTACTGGATACCTAATATAGAGGTTAAGTTTAGAGCTGAAACGATTAGTTGATTAATCGATTAGTCCATCAACAGAAAGTTAATCGCCAGCTCTTATGATAATCGATTAATCGTTTAAGTCATTTTTTCAGCAAAAAAATTGCACAAATTTACTGGTTCCAGCTACTCAAAAGTGAATATTTTCGGATTTTAGACATTTTAAGACATCATTATGGGCTCTGAGAAGTGCGCATTTTTTGACCTGATGATTGCACTAGATGAAAATTCAAGTGATCACCAATGACATTGGAATACACCGTCTGGGAACCTTGAATGTCTGAACAAAATTGTATGTCAATCCATCTGGTAGATGACAAGCTATCACAGAAGGAGTGTTTTGACCTGCTGGTGGCGCTTGAGGAGAAGTTAGAGGATCACCAAAGTCATTAGAATTTATCCTCTAGGGGCCTCGGATATCTGTAGCAAATTTCATGGCAATCCATGCAATAGTTGTTGAGATATTTTACTAAAAATGTCAACCTCATGGTGGCGCTGTAGGTAAAGTCAGGGGTCCACCAAAGTCAGTAGACTTCATCCTCTGAGGACCATGACTGTGCAAAATTTCATGGCAGTCCATTCAATTGTTGCGGAGATGGACAGACCAACCGACATTGCTATCTGAGCCACGTTGCTAGGGTAACTAAAAATATTGTATTCTCATAAAAAAAATTAGATGCATGAATGTAAAGAAAAATAATGATGTTGACAGAACCTTTTCAACATTTCCATAAAGACTGTGGCTAATGGACATGGCTCTCATATGCTTCTTAGGTATCTTGAAGGCCAAAGTTCCAGCTCTTCCTATTTATTTTCAATACTGCCAGAGACCACTTAGAGGTTACAAAAGCATCTTTGCCACACAACACCATATTGTGCAAACATGTTAAAAAAGATGCAAGGTCACTCGTTAAGTAACTAACAACAACTAATTCTGAAGTTCTTGTCCTTTTTGTATCGAGACACGCTGGAACGCTCAATCTGTATTCCTACCACATTCCTCTCTGTAAGCCTTCAGGCACAAAGTCAGGTGGGGAAGTTTTTCTCGTGCTGGGAATCAGACGGAACAGTAACTGAATGAAACAATTACAGGGCTTTTGCTGCGTGGATGTTGTTTGGCTCCTCAATGGCCATGCTTGCCTTGTAAGTTCAGCTCTGAAAATGAACAATATTTCAGACAGAACAGCGCAATAATCCACAGTACAATGAGCACGTCTGTAAAACAAAAATTGAAGGAAAAACCTGAATAAATGAGTGGAGAAACATAACAAATGCAGATGCATCCACACAGGACATGAGGGGTCACTGAACAGTTTGATGAGAAATGTGAATTATAAGCTATGGCCATCACAGCCACCAGATCTCAACCTAAATGAACACCTTTGGGAGTTTTTGAGCAATGTGGTAGAGAGCACTCTCCACCACCATCATAAAAACACTAAATGAGGGAATATCTTATCCTCCTCTCTCAGAAGCAAAGGCAGAAGTAGCACGACTTTGTTGCAGCACCACAAAAGCTCTTAGAGACAGCAGTTTCGCATCCTCTCTCCTACCATTAGTCAACATTGATTTATTTTAACCATGATTACAATCTCTCCTTAAAGCTGCACTAATCGATATTTTTATATTAACAATGTATCACATCACTGTGTGTAATGTGAAAGGGGTAGACTACCTGTAGACTCTGTAGACTACCTAAACTCTATGGAGTCTTTTAGTGTCTTTCAAATCATTGTTTTGGTTCTTTAAAAAAAAAAATGGATTAATACTACTTTAACCAACTGCCTTTTTTTGCCTTAACTTAATCAAACCTTAAAGGAAAAGTTCATTATTTTGAGAAATATGCTTATTTGCTTTCTTGCCAAGAGTTAGATGAGAAGACTGATACTACTCTCATGTCTGTACGCTAAATATGACGCTACTGCCAGCAGCCGGCTGACTTAGCTTAGCACAAAGTTTGGAAACAGTGGGAAACACCAAGCCTGGCTAGGTCCAAAGATAACAAAATGTGACTACCAGTGCTAGCTAAATTAGCCAGCTTCTGGTGGTAGCTTCATATTTACCATACAGACAAGAGAATGGCAGATCCTCTCTTCTAACTCTTGGCAAGACAGCGAAGAAGCATATTTCCCAAAATGCTGAATATTTCTTTAACCAACGAGATGTAAGATCAGGAAACCCTCACAGGAATTGATCATGCTGCTGCTGCTGCTGAGCCATTGGTACCTCCAGAGTCAGTTCTTTTTTGAACCCACTCAAAGTAAGAGTAATTTGCAATGAAGGATCATTTCTATGTCTGCTAACCCCATAAATCAAGCTGTGAGAGGATATTGAGACCATGAGAGTGGAGACAATTTCCTGCAGTTAGCGACAAGCTAACTGCCATGGAGTGGAGTCATTGTAAATGAAACTCTTTTTGTGCAGGAGTCAATACCCATGCAGCAGTACTGTAGAAGAGGAGTGTATTGGATGGACACTGATATGTGGTAAAACCCATTCTACATGGTCCCCCTTTCTGTCTTTTCCCACTCTTCACTTGCTTGATTTGCTTTCCTCTGCTATCAAACACTTATTTAGACGTTTCGGGGTCTAATCTGTAGCACCTCAGTCCAGATGAGGCTTGGACTTCACTTTACTAGACTGCAATTTCACCTTTCAGTCAGGTTTTGTATGCTACTGTGGTCCCATGAAGGTATATCAGAGGCAGCTAACACACATTTGTCCTCAAAGCAAGGCATTAGTGTCAGGAGTGATCATATATAAGAAGCGACTGACATCCTTCCTGGCCTCTGCTCAAAGG
Source organism: Macquaria ambigua (assembly GCA_008360985.2). Classification (NCBI taxonomy): domain Eukaryota; kingdom Metazoa; phylum Chordata; class Actinopteri; order Centrarchiformes; family Percichthyidae; genus Macquaria; species Macquaria ambigua. The sequence goes on from VMKM01000200.1 coordinate 25,844, forward strand.
GAGAGGGCTCATATAGGAGCACTGCCAGCACATGATCAGTGGATAAACAGTAAATAATCATGGCAGCGGGATATGGGAACTGTAATATGTGAACAAAATGGAAGCAACACAATATAGGTTTCCTCACATATCACCATTTTCCTCTGTCCTACTGAGTCACAATGAGCCAACAGCACATTGTGGCAAATGGCAATGTGACTTGATGGATTCTTTAATCTTCAGCAATAGGAGTACAGTCACATAACACATGACGATATGGCCTGCAATGCATCTTGCTAATTTACATGAGGAAAGCTTATCTTCATTCTCCCTGTAGACCTATACATTAAGTGAACCATTTCATTAGCACAGATGCTCTAATATCTTAGCCTCAAGGCTATTGTCCCATGCAGTCACCTGAGACAAAAATCATCCCTCTCCTGATTGCCTCCATCAGCGACCTTCAGATTGCTCACCTTGTGTTTCTACCGCTCCACTGTCTTATCACTGTGGCTGTGTTTAAGAAATTATGATTCTGATTGAGAGGGCCAAGCTAAAGAGAATCTCCTGGCCTCTCATTAGTAGAGTAAAATAGCTACTTAGTCAAGCAGAAGAATTTAATTTACTAGCAGCTGACTGTGTATCTGTGTGTGTTCAAACATAGGCAACAACATGGCAGCAGGATAGTTGTTTGTTGCTCTATAATGCTTTACAGGTGTTGACTTGAAGGTACACACTGTACCATAGTAAAAATGGGTAATTAACACTGATTCATAGAGAAAGACTGATAGCCATACAAGCCATTTAGCTGCAACACACATTGCAGCTCAACCCTCATGAAGACGCGGTACAAAAGAAACATGGCTGAACGCTGAAGGTGCTAAATTATGAAGGCAAATATCCAGAGCATTACAGGAGTCAATGTGAGATGAAAGGAATCCTCTTTGTATTATTGCAGTTTAGTATTGATTCTTTTGCAACTGTCTCTAAATAGGACAAGCTTGAATAGAAAGGGTTTCATTCAAACACCAATACAAATTTCCTTGAGACAGCCCAGTATCTCTAGGAATTATGTCTACATTGGACGATTCAGCAGCTCACAATTTATGTATAGTACCAAAGTTCAGTGCCAATGCAAGTAGTGTGCCCTGTATGTAAATGTAGTGAGGTGGATTCTAAGGTTTTGATGGTCAGGGTGGTGAATGGGCGTGTAGCACATCTCACTTTCCTGGAGGAGACCAGGTTGCATCTTGTCACAGACCAGCATTTACCATTTGCCTTTTTATTAACCTTAACATTTTTTAGTTGCCTAACTCTAACTATACCTGAACCATAGTTTATGTGCCATGCACAAATTTTGTAGAAAACAAGAATTTTGAAGATTTTGGCATGGGGCATAAAAAATACATTGTCATTGAGCATAATCCGGTGTAATCCGTCCAGTATTATTGTTAGCTATTCAGTTCAATGAAACATGTCCAGAGTCCAACCTGTTCGATAACTGGGCTAAATATGCAACTGTGTGTTATCAGCCAGCAATGAAAAGAAATGTCATATATATTTATGTGACCCAATCGCAGAATACTGTCTTCAGAAAAGAATTGGTCTAAAGACTGAGTCTTGTGGTACTTCTCATGTAATCAAAGACTCAAAAGAGGTAAACCTATCTATCCCGAGCAATCTGACACAAATATGAAGAGAGCTGATGTTCTGCAGACCCACAAATACCAACTTTGAGGGCAAAATTTCTCTCTTTCTGTCTACTAGATATGTTTAGTGTGATAACTTGTTTTTCTAGTCAATCAGTATTTTTTCTGTATACTCATAATTTCTGTCTCGGGTCATCTCTGTTTAAGGTACATTGTTATCTTGGTTGGTTATAGCGGGAGGACAGATTGTTAGTAATCAGGGGAAAAGACAGCTGCAGTCTGGGGAACAGTCTGCCCTGGGTTTCCAGCCTTGGGCAGGGAGACTTAGCTGGAGACAGATTATCTTTGTTAGAGGTGATTCTGTACTCTGATAGTTCTGTCTGTGTATTGTAAGGTTATAAGTATGTGACAGCATCTTCACTTCTTTGTCAGACTCTTCATATGCATTTTGGTGTATGATCTCTGTCCTGAAATCGGATTGACTCTGTGTGCTCGCCTGCTCTCCCTTTCATTTACTTTTTTTATTCTTATTTGCCATTTCATCTGATTGTTTCATTCTTTTCTTAATTAAATATACAAAAGACAACGGCTTGTTGGATCTTCATTTTATTTGCTCACTTCTTCAAAGGAAATACACAATTTCCACCACACCAACCTATTGCCCCAGTCTGTTAAACAGGGATAATATACTGTGATATGATGTAGTGTTATCTACAACATCTACAGCCGTTTGTGTCACAATAAAGAAGTATATTTTAGGCCCATTCTGTCCAAAAAAAAGAGCACACAGCTACGTTAGCGGCTCTGTGAAGGTGTACAGCGGTGCTTTGAGGTAAATGCTACTGTCGGGCATGCTAATATGCTCACATTGACAAAATGAACATGCTGATGTTTAGCAGGTATCATGTTTGCCATGTTGGTTTAGCATGTTAGCATTGGCTAATTAACACTAAACACAAAGAACAGCTGAGGATGAAGGGATGAGTCATTCGAGTTGCAGGTATTCAGTCATAAACCAAAGTACTGGACACATTTAAATTTTGACCTGATGATGGTGCTACATGAAAAGTCAGAGGATCAACAAAGTTATTACAATTGATCCTGTGAGGAACATGAATTATGCAGTCCCACATTTTTAATTGAAAAATACACAAATGTAAGCAAGACAGTGTAATGCCGTCCTTAATTTGTATATTGTAGCTATGAAGTATGAAACAAATGTATAACAAAGCTCTTTTGAAAAGGACATTTTGCTTTTTTACTACTCCTTGTAGATATGATCCTTAATTAGGGGTTGTTGTGAATGCTTCACAGTGTTTGCCCATTCCTCTGTACTGCTCTGAAGTAGCATTGCTGTTGGACAGCTGCAGTGCCTCATTAGCTGTGAAGAGGCATGGCTTTGTGTCACCAGTACACAGCGTGAGTAGGGAGGTAGTAAGTAATATCATGTCTTCATTCCTGAAAATCATCCAGTTGTCGTGTTCTCAAATTTAACACCTCTGGTTTCACTTTGCACCACAGAGTTTTTCACAAATTACTTCATGTCATAGTCACCATCTGCTGCCAGGCAATGGCTTTTTTTTTCTTTCTGTACAGTGGCTGCTCTTTCTTTGAACAGAGAAAACTCACTGTATGGATGGCACTGTATGTACATTTTGCCCATTCAAAAGTAGACAGGAATGTCAAGCACATCTTGTGTAATTTTATTAGTTTGACTGTCAGAGCTGCTACTGTGTCCTGTGGTGTGCTCTGCATAACAACTGAGATGGGTCAGGACACATGTTTTTAATGGTCTTATTAAATCTGCCTTGAGCCAAAGCTTTGCCTATAAATCGTATTGGCACACCTCGTACTGTTTTTTTCACTACACTGAATGACAGTGGATGCAATAAGGATTTTAAAATGAAAAATCTATCATCCCAATTTAATATGACGCATCTAAATCACATCAGTGGTTGTTTTATATGGGGATTTTTTCCTGTTTTTAATCAAGAGCATGGTCTTTCAGTTTGAGAGCATGTTTTATGGATTTCATGTTCAGATTTTGTAATACTCTCCCTCAAAACCCGGCTCTCGCACTCAAATAGCCCCTGCTTGCACTTGGATTTGCCCTGCTTCTGCTCAGACTGGATGCTTGCACTCAGATATATTGCTGCTTGCACAGATTTCCTGCACTCCAGCTTCAGCCCTTCTCCTCGCGCTCAGGCTGCTTCTGTGTGCTCGTGAAACGTCTGCTCTCGGATTTCTGCCCTGCTCTTGGATTTTTTTGTGCAACAAGCCCAAGCCCCCAGGAACCGCGCCAGGGTTTGAAGCCAATTTGACATAGTGGCCAAACTGTGTAATTACAACTTCCGGGTCCATCACGTGATGCACACTGGCCCCAAGAGACATTTTCCCCATTTTCCCATAGACTTACATTGTGAAAGAGACGTCTGTAAATCAGCGGATAATTTTTTTTGAGGTACAACAACTAGCCAGTATGCTGGTACACTGAAATAGCCCTTATTTAAATCATTATGTCCTTAAAGTTGTAAAATGCATAAATAGCCGAATCCAGTTATAGAGTCACTGCCATTCATGTGAGTGAGCCTCAGACGGAGCGATTGGGAGGCGGGGCTAAAGGAAGCGCTAGTGCGGTTGCTCCGAGACCCATGAAACCTAGCGGTTTGGAGGCGGGGTTAAAGGAAAAGCTACTGTACTTGCTCTATAGACCGTACAATGCAGAAGCTATGTGGAAGATCCAGGTATAAAATATACCCGGGAAGTTGAACTTTTCTGGCTGTATGCGCCACTGAGCAGCTTTCATAGGAATGAACGGGGCCCCGCCTCCGACGCTGTATCCAGTTCTCTTTATACATCCATGAACAAGCCTGTCAAAATTCCCCAACCAATAGAATGCCAGCTGTAGTGTTAACCAATGAAATGATCACTGCCTCGTTGCGGCCGCGTTTGATTTACATCTTACAGCGTCTCGCAGGGGCGGTTACTCTTTAACCGGGTTCATCCACTCCCACCCTCCACAGCTCTATTATATGTACAGCTAATATATATACCAGCGACCATACTTTTTCTTTTACTGTAATACTTAATATTATATACTGTATACCAGCGCCCGTACTGTTTATTTTACTATAATAGCTAGTAGCCGTATCGCACACTGATGGAAGGCCGTGAGAGGAAAACGACATCACCTTCATGACTCAGGAGCGGGAGTCTGGCGGATCGCTGGACAACATGGACCACCAAAGACAAGGACCTCAAGTAAGTTTTTTACTTTAATGGTGCTATTACTGGAACCAACTTTTTTGTGATATTGTCTTATTTTGCTATACATTGTACGCTGGCAAGGATGTCATGAATCATCCATGTCAGCTCATGCTCATTGACAATCATGGCGGCACCTGTTTTGTTGTTAGTTGCCTAGCAACAGTGTTGCCATAACGTATACTTGAAAGACAAGGATATTATCATGGATGTATTCTTGTGCCGCAAATATGACTTTGTCAATTAATTTTGAAGGAAGTAATAGCACCATTAAAATAAAAAACTTACTTGAGGTCCTTGACTTTGGCAATCCATGTTGGCCAGCGATCCACTAGACTCCCACTAGCGTTTTCCTCTCACCGGCCTCCCGTCGGTGTGCTATACAGTTACTATTACATGTAGCTATTATAGTAAGTCTGTTGTGATGAACCTATGGTGCAGGGGGGCTTAATTCTCTTGACCTTATTATCCTAAATAATGTGAATGCTACCCTGAAACTCTGTTATACTTATTTCAGCATTGTCCTTATGCAGAAACTATGGAAACTATGGATGACATTAGTCATCACTGATAACATAGTCTCTGACTTATTATTCATATTTTTGGAAAATGTACTATCTGGTTTCAACTTTTGTGGTTAAAAAAATAATAATCACAATGTATTTAATGAATTTAATTATAATATTGGATAAATACTAAATCCACAAATCAAAATATTCAAATTCAAAACCCTAATTTATATTAATCATTAATGAAACCAAACATTACATTGACACAATCTCCTGTTCATTCAGTATGAAGGCTGTGAAAATGATTGAAATGTGCCATTAATTTATGTTTTCATGTTAAGACATCCCCCTGGTCTGTTACTATTAATGACAGTAAAGTTGGAAAAAACAACAAAAAAAAAAATGCAGCTATTAGAGTAAAATAAAAAGTATGGGTGTTGATATATATTAACTGCAGGGCCGGCCCAAGCCTTCATGGGGCCCTAAGCAGAATTTGATTTGGGGCCCCCCCACCGCCTCAGCACTGCCAATACTATTCGCTGTTGTCAGTGATTGATCATTGATTCGCACACCTACTGTAAATCTAACACAGCCATTATCAATTTTATTAGTTGTACCAATGTCACCCTGGCATGTTTTTACCCTTCTATGGTTTTTAATCTTAAAAGGTAGCAAACTCACAAGAGTGGTCTGGTGTAAATTTGCACTTCAATATTCAAAGTGATACAGTACTAAGTGGCATACTGAATGTGGTGCACTGAAAAGTAATAAAATAAAACAGCAGACAGTTCCTTTACTGTAAACAAGTTGCCCACTTGAATTGCTTTTGGTTTAAAACAAACGTCGCGGGGAAAAGTTACAGCGGTGTGAACTGGCCCATCTCAGCTTGACTCAAGCTGGCTGATGGCGTCGCCTGCGACTCAGCTTATCAAGTCGCCAGCGGCTGGTTTTAGAACATAAGGCACTTGTTTCAACAGCCAATCAGCAATTACAAACACTCAGGTTGTTGTAGCTTTCTCATCAATTAAGTATAGCCTACTTTCTTTATTATTAATACAGTAATGAAATAATGTACTAAATCACTAATGAAAAAGCAAGAGCAAGAAAAATAAAGTAGCCTGCAGTTGTTATGGCAGCATCAGGAGGATACTTTTAATTTTGTTTAACTGTTGAATGTGCCCGCTTTTCTCTTGTACAACAGTCAGTCATGTAACTTCTTTTATCTATGGGCTGTAGCTCACCTGTCACCAAGAAGCACAGCATTATCATCAGCCGTTCCCGTGGTGAAATGCTGTCTCGATAGTTAGTGTTTTCTCTGCTGATTTTTTTTTCTCTGCTGTGTGTGAAATACAGGGGGTCTCGGACCCCGTAATTAACAACTAGGACCCCCGAAGACGGCAAAATTATTTGAGGGGGTCTCTGGTTACTGGTGCAATAATACATTCTGACTCTGCGGTTCTGCTGCTATTCATGATGTCGCTGTATAAACTGTGAATCTTTCAGAACAGCTCACTGGTGTCAGAAAAGCTCACATGGTCAGTTAACAGTTAAATCCCAGTGAGTTAATGAAAGTATCTACGCTGTTACAGCTGTGCGTAATATTACGCAAAGTTTTGGAGAGGTGTGAGTGCATGTCTATTGAGTTTGTCTGAGCAGAAAACACAAGTAAAAATGATTATATATATATATTCTAGCAGCCATGCCACGAGACCCCCCGATTGTCATAGAGTATTTTGCACACTGACCCCAACTCCTCTAAACGACGGAACTGCTCCAGGAACAGAAGCAGGTCTGAACTGGCCTTAATAAAACCGTGGAGGGCGGGAGTGGATGAACCTGGTTAAAGAGTAACCGCCCGTGTGAGACGCTGTAAGAAGTAAAGAGAGCCCGCAACGAGGCAGCGATCATTTCCTGGGTTACCACTACTGCTGGCATTCTATTGGTTGGGGAATTTTAACAGGCTTGTTGCACAAAAAATCCAAGAGCAGACGTTTCACGAGCGCACAGAAACAGCCTGAGTGCGAGAGCAGGGTTTTGAGGGAGAGTGCAGGAAATCTGCGCAAGCAACAATATATCTGAGTGCAAGCATCTAGTTTGTATGGAGGACCGAAACTGCCATAATTAAAAATAAATGAAGAAATGAATAAATGACTCAATAAATAAATAAATATGCCATTAAATGCACCAAAAATAATATTAAACATAAATGTAGGCATTAATGAATCAATAAAATGTAACAAAGTGATATTTCTGTATTTATTTATGTATTATTTGCCTTTTGCATTTTCTTTTTACATTTAGGTTGTTTTTAAACTTAATTTGATGAATTTACTGTTTAACAGACCACAGATGAGACAAGGATTAGGTTGGAAAAACGATAGACACCGCCGGAGCCGAGGGTTTCTGGAGGCCTGGCCTCACCGATTACTGTACAAAAATACAACTGTATAATTTTATTCATTTTGATGAAACTGGATCATATTTTACAGGGAAAATATTTTCTGATTTTCCCTCTGATGTCCGGCTGCTCTGCCTCAACTCTCTGTGATTTACGAGTTTCCTGATGGACGTAGCTTTACTTGTTGTTGCTAAAGTAATCAATCACTAACTGCTGCTAAGTGTAGTTAGTTCAGTTAGCTGTGGACCTAAACAAAGCTTTATTAGCTTCATTAAAAATCTCCTCCTCCCGGCGGTCCAAAGCTCCTGTGCTAGCGGTGTAAACACCAACACTCCTTCTCCTCCTCCTGCTTCGGGGCAGAGTCAGCTAGCGTTAATATGACCGCTAGTTGCACGTCTAACTGAGCTAACTAGCTAACGGCAGCCACAGTTAGCGGCAGTCAGCACAGCGGACAGGTCTGCTGACGATCGCTGCAGAGCGTGAGTCGGTGCGAGCTGGCCGAGGAGCTCCGCTGCGCGGCACCTCGTGTGAACAGCCCAATTAATTAACATCTGCCGTCCGCCGCCTCTCTCAACAGCTCCGACACTGACCATCTGGCCGACACCGCCATTACAGTACCCTACTGCTCCTTTTCAAAAGTAGCCTGGACACCGGTGTATGACTATACAAGGCATGTACAGTCGATCTATGCACGCTGATGTTGATCAACCAATAGCAAAGGTTGATCCCATGAACCACAATGAAGGACAGCCCCCCTCATTTGAATAGTGAAGCATCGAAGCAAGTGCATACAGAAATGTAAAAAGACCAAGAAATGTAAAAAGAAAATGCAAAAGGCAAATAATACATAAATAAATACAGAAATATCACTTTATGTTACATTTTATCAATTCATTAATGCCTACATTTATTTTTAGTGCATTTAATGGCATACTTATTTATTTACTGAGTCATTTATTCATTTCTTCATTTATTTGTAATTATGGCAGTTTCGGTCCTCCATAAGTTTGAGCAGAAGCAGAGCAAATCCAAGCACAAGCAAGGGCTATTTGAGTGCGAGAGCAGGGTTTTGAGAGAGAGTATTACAAAATCTTAACATGAAATCAATAAAACATGCTCTCAAACTGAAAGACCATTCACTTGATTGAAGACAGGAAAAAAGCCCCATAGTTTTCGGAAGTCACATAATAATATGAATAGAAATCATCTTTGTGCAACCAATGTTTGATTGGTTGCACAAAAATTATTTAGTCATAAGTGTGCGGAAGTAGTTTGGGTTCTACACTGTAGAAATTACCAACAAAGATAAGGCTGTTTGCCGACTTTGTAAAAAGCAGCTGCCTTACTCTACTACTACAACAAATCTGAGGACTCACCTGCTAGCTTGCAACCCAAGTGAGGCAGCAGAGGCCCCAGAAACAAGTGGAGCAACGTCAACTGTACAGCCTCATCTGACTGCCTACTTTTCACCACACTCATCCTCAGGACCCTCGCCAGAAGCTCGTAAAAAGGCTGTCTCCAAAAAAGATTCCAAGGAATTGCGGCCCATTGGCATGGTTTCGGGAGAAGGTTTTCAGGATCTAATGACAGAACTGGAGCCACGGTAAAAAATTCCAAGTCGCCCCACAATCTCAAGACACATGGTGCAGTTGTATGACACCATTACTGAAGGGTACGACACCATACGTCTCCAAAGCTTCAAGCAGGCTGACCTAAGAAACTGGGGAAGTAATGAGGGAGGCCACAAAAGAGGCCAATCGCACTTCTGGAGAAACTACAGGCTTCCATCACGTTATAACACACATCATGTAATACATTTGTGATCATCAGAGTAAGAGTAAGATTAAGAAATTGACAAAATTGTGATCCTACTGTGTATTTCTCTCTATGTGTCTGGCTCGTTCCTCTCTCCACTTCCCCTCTTCCCTCACTCTCTATCAGTCAACAGGAAGCACTCTACTTTGATGGTGCTCACATCAGCTAATCAGCTGCGGCAAAAGGTGGCAGGGCTAAGTGGGAGCACACAAAGTACAGGTTGCACAGAAGAAGGCGATCCTCTCTACCACTGGAACTGCACGACCCTGAGCAGGAAAGACCGAGAGAGGGAAGGGAAGCTGCAAAGTCAATATGCAGAGTGAGAGAGTTGTCAATCACACACACACAACAGTATCTTGTATGCAGACCTCAAATACGAGTTCAAAAATAAAATATCATTTGACCTGTTGCTAGTGATTTAGAAATCATCATGCCTTCTTATTAAAGAGAGCAATCCCAACTGGCTCCTGTAATATCTCTTCTCTATGCTATAGACTGAGGCTCTATTAGTCAGGCTGCCAGCACTGTCACAGATGTATTATCAGGATTACTGTGATATCCCCTGTGGTGTCTAGTGTGATAAAAGGAGCTTTCATGTGCAGTGTTTGATAAATGTACTCACACAGGGTGATCACCATAAAAACACGATGCCACTTCACAGGTGCATTTTGTTGTTGGTTTTCTCAATGTTAGTAATGATTACTGGGATCACAGTCAGATTGAAATAGTAAAGCCATGATGCATGTAAAAGCCTGCGGATCTAAAAGTCAAAGGTAATGTGATGTGTATTTTAAAGAAGTTCTATACTAAAGATACGGTGGCAAAACTGACACTGTTACACTGTTAGCTGTTCATTAATACATCTCCTCCTCACTTGGTTTTATCTGTTAACTAGCGTTGTTTGCTGTCAGTGCTGTCAAACGTTGCCCTCCTCATTTGCTGTATTGAAGCAAGGCAAAGCGAGACTACAACACACCTGGAGCAGGTGCTCTTATGTGATAGTATGTATGTTTGTGTGTGTACTCACAATCATGTGCATGTGCTATAACGTGTGTTTGTATGTATGTGTATTTGCAACCCTGTCACCTAAAATTACATTTATATACTTTTTGAGTCAAAGGTGAGTTTGAAGCATGAGACACAACATGTCTACTTTATTAACATTTAACAAAAACCACAGTCTTTCACCAACCTTAACCAAAGTGTTTTTGCTGCCTAAGACCTGCTGCGTGCTTCTTGCGCAAACACGCGCAGGCACCTGTGCACAGTGCTCACCACAGACTATATATAAAGATGGACAACGCGTCTCCACTTCCTACTACTGAAAATGAAGCCAAAATATCCCGGATACAGGCGCTGCCGTCTTGCGCTGGTGACGTAATTTGGAGCCAGAGTCTGCGCAGTAGTGATCCACGGTGGAGCCGCGGTATCGAAGTCCCGCCTGTACACCCGCCTGACTCAGTCACGAGCACACCACAAATTAGCATCAAATAACTAATTAAAACCAAACTTTTATTTAATGTTTACCACCAGGGGACGATCAATATGCTTTGGCTTCACTTTTGGGGAGCTGTCATGTCGTCCATCTTTATATACAGTCTTTGGTGCTCACACACTCTATGCATGGGAGATCGTGCATGGGTCGCCACAGAGACCATGCTGAAAACTTAAACCTAGCCACACGTGGGACTCAGGATGTGAAGACCCAGAGACTCTGGTCTCAGTTGTCACACTACAAAAAAAAAATATATAGCAGTTCCTTCTCTCAAAAAAACTTTGCCTGTGAACATAATCCAGACAGCAATTACCTTTCCTTACAAAACATAATTGAGAAAACAAATTAGCACTGTATAAATGTATTTCCTAAGAGACAGGGTTGGTATGACAACACTGTCCTGTGTAATGTGTGTTTTCTTTCTGTAACCTAGATTCTCCTGATTGAACTGAAGGAAACCTTGTTCAAGAGCACTTTGAGAGCAACTGTTAATGCAAGAAAAGGAAAAATGAGTATTTTTCATTTGCTTCCCCCACCCAGATTTTCCCAGTCAGTCCAGTTCAAATTATCAACCCTCCAGCCATGAAGTCATTAGCCCAATTGTCTACCATTCCTCCAGGCTACAGCTACCCCTATAATTATATGAATCATGTTCAAAGAAGAACTTTTATTACTTAAAGGAGAATGCAGAGTTTTTCAGACCATTAAAATGGTCCTCATAGTGTATATATGTGTCTTACATTGTAACACGTTTGTATAGATATGTTTGTGCTCCCTTGCCTAGGCCACTGTCACAGAAGTAACTCAATGTGTTTGAACTTGCCTGTGTTTGCACTAAGACGTGACACATCTTTTTTCAAGGGCTCCATACAGTATGAACACCAGCTTCAACACCCATTTTTGTTTGTTGCGAGCCACAAAATTTACTAAACAAGTGCAGGTGGACAAATTTTGCACCTGAGACGACTGTATGCCACCGTTCACACCTTTCCAGTCAGCACCAGCGCAAAAGCACAGCCCAGTGTGTTTCAGCTTGTGTACAATAACACTCCATATTTGCAGAAATATATTCAGACAGCCCCAGGCATTATAAATTCAAGGATAGAGGTTGCTCATTTAGCTGTATCACTATATGCAGTCAGGCACTTGAGAAATGTACACCTTGAAATGGAGAGTTAACCCAATAGATGGAGACAGTGAAACCAAACTACGGCAACTCTCGAGCACCCCGTCCCTCAATTTAATACAAACCCTGAGCAACATGCTCCTTCCATCTGAGAGCAAGCTGCGATGTTACCTGTTTACATTTACATTTTTACTTTGATATTTATGGGGTCCTGGCAAAGAAAACTAGGTAATTTGGGATGCAATCATTTCCAAAACGCTGCACACGGTAATAAGGTCATGATTTCTTCTCGAAATGATGTCTCATGCTCAATGGCTAGAGTCGTACTGTGCCAAATCAAATTATGATGTTATAAAGCATTTGGTTGTTTCTCCAAATCAATTTTAGTAGAGGAGGAGATGGAGAATGATAGAGTGTAGTGTCTTCCTTTGTCCCCCTTTATTCATTATTATTATTGAAGGTCAAATTAATCACCTGATGGCCTTTTTGTGCCAAATCAAAATCACAGTCACATTAGTACAGGAGGAATTAAACTAAAGCAGTCTAATTGGATTTATATTTACGTCCTTGGCCTACATTGTTCTGTCATCTTTGTATTTCTTTGTCTCCTACGCTCATGACATTACTTCAAGTTAATACAATATGGAAAAATGTGCACAACCCCTAATATCTGATTAAATATGGTACCAGCCATAATGCTACTGGCGACAAGCGTACTGTTTTTCCACGTGAAAGCATGCTTTCTGAAACCAGTTTGACAGTCAATTTTCACCAGTCTGCACTCATATTCTTGTTAAATAAGAGTTGGGGCTTCTGTTTCAGTATGTGTGCTTGTGTGTGTGCACTTTTTTGTGTTCATGTGTGTGAGAGAGAGAGACAGGGAGAGGAGGAATGCAGAAAGAAACAGTGTTAAAGTCTTAAAGTGCGCATTCCACACGACCACTCAAGCGTACCATAAAGTCATTATGTAGGATTTAGGGAATTAATTATATACTTACTGTACAGTATATGTACATAATATGCGTGTGTGTGTGTGTGTCATGCAATCCAGGTCTTGTGACCATGGCCGCAGGAACACGGTGCCAGTGATCTGCTGACCTCAGAGCTACCGGTTCATGTTGCATGTGAGTGCTTGGTATGAACTGGACGTATGAAAATCAGTGTGAATCAGCCACTTGCTTTGCTATTAACTTCATAAGGCCATATTATTGCAAACATGTGTATGATAGTCAGCTTGTTGTGGCACCAAAGTGGCCAAAAAACTGATGCTGCTTTAATGTTGATGCCACATGTGGCACGTCAAGCCACTGACAGGACATGGCATAAAACCACAGAAGGAATTGACTAGATGATGGATGATATTTTGTGTTGCTCAGACATATCTTACATCAAAGAAGATAACAATGACATCTTATTCCTCATCTTTTCTTTGTCACCTTTTTTTAAACGGTGGTATTGATTTTGATCTACTCATACCTACATTCAAAATGACAATACTTACACTTAACTTTAGAAATTTAGAAAAAGTGTGTGTTTTTATTGCTGTGCTGTCATTTTCCACCAGCTCTTTGAACAGATGCCTTTCATTTGGCTGTTGATCATGGTTCCTTTTCTGTGTCTGCTGGCGAGAGCAGAGATAGATATAGTGGAATCAGCCAAATGAGGAAATGTTATCTATTATCAGTTTAACAGGAGTTTAAATTTAGTTCTTTCAATTGGTTTACAAGAATTAAAACTTGGTGACATGAGAGTCTATAGCAAACAAACCAGACTGAGATCAGAATTTGTCAGATATAGTTTTTCCTCTGCCTAACATTTCTTTCATACTTCACCCAGTGTTCTCTCTATAATATATCCCATAATCAATCAGACATTAGCTAAAGAATTCCATCATGGCAGCAAATCAAACTACATTATTGATTAAATGTGGATCAGATGAGTCTGGCCTTGAGCCTGCCATGTGGAGATTGCATGGTACACTGTCAGGGTCCCTTTCATTACACGCCTCTCTTTGGTGATGAGAAATGAACACAGTGTGTGGTGGCAGCATTGTAGCTCACTGGCTGACCGTTTCGTCTCATCTCGTGCCATCTTACCCACGCTTGCCATCTGTCTTGGTTTTATTATAGCTTTCTAAATGGTGTGACTCACTAATGGCTGTCTGTCAGAGGTCGCACTCCCTACCGTGGTTAATGCGCAGGACTCACTGGGTTTCTGATCGATTCTTATATTCCGTGAAGATTTATCAGTGTAAATTATAGTGCTTTTGTCACTTTTATGATATCATGAGCAAATATATTTGTTTCCCCTTTCAGATTTCATGGTGGCTTTGAGAAACAGGAGGAGGTGGAAGTGCTGAGATCACTAGCCACAGCAGTATATACACCAATGGTAAATCTCTATGAAGACAGTGGAGCATTTCTAACTCTTAAATCTGCTATTTGAAATATATTTTTTGATGTTCAGTACAAAAGAATACAATATATCTGAGCACAGGACTATAGTTAAGTGCTTTGCCTTTAACATCTAAACAAGTGTTCTACAGCTTGAACATAGATCACCTGTGGGCCTTTGACTTATTACTTTTAGATATCCTCCAAACTTTGCAGTTCCCCTCAGCTTTACAAAGTGCTAATTGTTTGGTTTTATGGCCTGCAACTCATCAACCTTGTTTCCCACAGCAGCTGGCAGCTGTTTTAAAAAAAAGCTATGATAAACCCTCTGTACACTACCTGTCCAGCACCAAACAGCAGACAGACAAACTTAGCGACTATCTGGTGAACATAGTGAAGCATTTAGCAGCTAAAGAGCTACATATTTCCCTCAGAAGTTCAGACCAAAACGAAGCAAAAAGGGGAGGAAATATTCAACTTAAATTCTCTGTGTAAAAAGGCAACTGTTTAACATGTTCCATTTTTTAAAGTAGATAATATGTCAATGTTTCAACAGATGCATGTAGGGAAAACAGGTTGGCATAAAACGTTGCTCAGAATATGGATTAGGGTACTTTGAATTTTACACTTAGATGCTGTGTAATCCATTCTATATAATAATGTTTTCTAAATGGAGAATGAAGGACTTAATGGACTTCATATACTGGATGACATGTCGTAAGTCCTGGCTGTACCCACCATTGAGGTGGTTGCAGGGCCTTTTCCTACCATGCCTCATTCCTGTGGAATAACCTCCCTGCTGATATCAGACAATCTGACTCTGTTGAGGCCTTTAAATCCAAACTTAAAACTCATCTTTTCACCTTAACTTAGTTGCTTATTCTCTGATTACTTCAGGCCTTGTACCTTGTTACCAGTATCCTTCTAGCGGGTCAGTCTCAATCAATCTATTAAGCCTAGTACTTACAGTCCATGTTTGTCCTGCCAATGAAAACACTGTAAACTTTCTGAAAACCACTGCATCTCTCTAACCCTCTGTCAGGGGTGGAAGTAACAATGCTTAATGATTTAATGCACCACATGGCGAACACGCTAAACAACCCAAATCAAACACACCCACAGTGTTGCGTGACCAACAGGTGCATGCTGGGTCTGGCTAACATACTGAATGCTAAAATGCTCAGGGTGGATCCTCCCGCGACTTCTGCGTCCACTGAGGAACTTCTACCTTCAGCGAGGTGTGTGATGCCTTTCTGCTGCCTGCGATGATCCCTGATGTGACTGCCGAGCCAACGTTGTGAAAACTTTGAGGAGCACAGTGGGACAGAGAGGCTGAGTGGACTGGTTATATTGAGAATGAACAAGCAGAGAAGCTGATTGTGGAAGAATTCAGGTGCACATGACTCATAAAATGACAGGTGAGTAGAACAGAGTCACTTTTTACTTTTATCTAAATACATTTTTACACAAGTACTTTTACTTGAGTTCCTTAAAGTAACAGTGCTTTACTTGATCACAATATTTCTCTCTCTTTCTCTCCCCCTCTCTCTCTCATCTGTCTGTCTCATACCAGATGTTTTGGATCTGGATCTTCGTCCTCCAGGAGACTCAGCCTCTCCTTTTCTCTCTCCCTTGGGTGCATGTTGTCCTTGTCTCTCTCTCCCTTTGTGTGTCTTTGTTTCTTTTCTCCTATCTGTGTGTGAATGGTGTCCTTAAGCTTTGCCTCTTGTGTGTTTGTGTAGTCCATCCTCTTCCAGGTCTCTGTGGTGGAGAGGAGGTCATGGGGCTCAGGTCCTATCAGTTTGGTGACACCTGAAGTTTCTCAACATCCTCCCACATTCATATTCTTCCTATATGTTATAATCTGTCTATAATTTTGTCCATACTGTAATTTTACTATGTTGGTCTATTCTGTACACACAGCATCTATCGCATGTCTGTCCTCCTGGGAGAGGGATCCCTCCCCTGCTGCCCCCTGAGGTTTCTTCCATTTTTTTTCTCCATTGTAGGGTTTTTTGGGCAGTTTTTCCTCATCCGAATTGAGGGTCTATCGATAGAGGCTGTCTCGTCTGGTTGTATTGGTGTAAACTGGCAGATTTCAGAACCTTGTAGCAAGGAGGAAAAAAGAACATACAGCAGCACAATACAGTTCCACACAGAGATGTAAAGTAATAGTTGTGGTAATGGTATTGATGTTAATATTAATAGAAATAATACTAATAGCAATATTATAATAGTAATACTAATAATAAGAACAAAAGCAGTAATGGCAGCAGCGGGTGCAGAGCAGGAGCACGGGGGCAGCAGGTGCAACCATAGATCCAGACTCTACAGCTCCAGAGGCAGAAACACCTGCAGAAAGCAACAGAAGGAGAGAGAGAGAGGAGAGAAAGCACACAACTACGGGAAGAAGTTGAATTAGTAACAAGCATTGATGGGATATGAGGGCGTACAGATGGAGAGGAAGAGGAGGAGAGAGGAGAGAGGAGAGAGGAGCTCAGTGCATCATAGGAAGTCCCCCGGCAGTCTAGGCCTATAGCAGCATAACTAAGGGGTGGCTCAGGGGTCACCTGAGTCAGCCCTACTATAAGCTTTATCAAAGAGGAAAGTCTTAAGCCTACTCTTAAATGTAAGGAGGTTGTCCGCGTCCCGTACACAAACTGGGATCTGGTTCCACAGGAGAGGAGCTTGATAGCTGAAGGCTCTGGCTCCCATTCTACTTTTAGAGACTCTAGGAACCACAAGGAACCCTGCATTCTGGGAGCGCAGTGCTCTAGTGGGGTAATAGGGTACTATGAGCTCTTTAAGATATGATGGTGCCTGAACATTTAGGGCTTTGAAGGTGAGGAGAAGGATTTTAAATTCTATTCTGGATTTTACAGGGAGCCAGTGAAGAGAAGCTAATATTGGAGAAATATGATCTCTTTTCCTGGTTTTTGTCAGTAAACATGCCGCAGCATTCTGGATCAGCTGGAGAGTCTTAAGGGACTTATTGGGGCAGCCTGATAATAGAGAGTTGCAATAATCCAGCCTAGATGTAACAAATGCATGGACTAGTTTTTCTGCATCTTTTTGAGACAAGATGTGCCTGATTTTTGCAATGTTACCTAAGTGAAAAAAGGCAGTCCTTGAAGTTTGTTTTATGTGGGAGTTAAAGGACATATCCTGATCAAAGATAACTCCAAGATTCCTTACGGTGTCGCTGGAGGGGAGGGCAATGCCATCTAGAGAAACTATATCTTTAGATAATGTGTTTCAAAGGTGTTCGGGGCCAAGTACAATAACTTCTTTGTCTGAGTTTAACATCAGAAAATTGCAGGTCATCCAGGTTTTTATGTCCTTCAGGCATGCTTGAAGTTTAGCTAATTGATTAGTTTCATCTGGCTTGATCGATAAATTGGGTATCATCTGCATAACAATAAAAATTTATGGAGTGCTTCCTAATAATATTGCCTAAAGGAAGCATATATAAGGTGAATAGAATTGGTCCAAGCACAGAACCTTGTGGAACTCCATGACTAACTTTGGCGTGCATAGAGGATTCATCATTAACATGTACAAACTGATATCGATCTGATAAATAGGATTTAAACCAGCTTAGTGCGGTGCCTTTAATGCCAATTAAATGTTCTAGTCTCTGTAATAGAATGTGATGGTCAATGGTATCGAATGCAGCACTAAGATCTAACAAGACAAGTACAGAGACAAGTCCTTTGTCGGATGCAATTAGAAGGTAATTTGTAACTTTCACCAGTGCTGTCTCTGTGCTATGATGCACTCTAAATCCTGACTGAAAATCCTCAAACAGCTTGTTGTTGTGTAGAAAGTCACACAACTGATTGGCGACTGCTTTCTCAAGGATCTTAGAGAGAAAAGGAGGGTTAGATATAGGTCTATAATTTGACAAAACCCCTGGATCAAGAGTGGGCTTTTTAAGAAGAGGTTTAATTACAGCTACTTTAAAGGACTGTGGCACATAGCCTTTTAATAAGGACAGATTGATCATATCTAGTAAATAAATGCTAACTAAGGGTAAAATTTCTTTAAGCAGCCTAGTTGGGACGGGGTCTAAGAGACACGTTGATGGCTTAGATGAGGAAATCATGGAAGTTAGTTGATTAAGGTTGATGGGAGAAAATCAGTCGAAATGTACATCAGGTTTTACAGTTGTTTCTAAGGTTCCTGTGTTTGAAGATAAGTCAGTACCAACTGAGGGCAGGAGGTGCTGAATTTTGTCTCTAATAGTTAGAATTTTATCATTAAAGAAGCTCATAAAGTCATTACTACTGAGGTCTATAGGAATACATGGCTTAACAGAGCTGTGACTCTCTGTCAGCCTGGCTACAGTGCTGAACAGAAACCTGGGGTTGTTCTTATTTTCCTCTATTAATGATGAGTAGTAGGCTGCTCTAGCGTTACTGAGGGCCTTCCTATAAATTTTAGGACTATCTTGCCAGGCTAAACGTGATTCTTCCAGATTGGTGGAACGCCATTTCCTTTCAAGCTTTCACGATGTTTGCTTTAATTTGCGGGTTTGCGGGTTATACCATGGAGCTAACCTCCTCTGTTTTATTATCTTCTTTTTTAGAGGGGCGATAGAGTCGAGTGTTATTTGTAGTGAGCCTGCAGCACTATCAACAAGATGATCAATTTGGGAGGGACTAAAGTTAGCAGTTATTTAACCAGGCTAGTCATTAAGAACAAATTCTTATTTACAATAGTTGCGTTTACATGGATCCTAATATTCCACTAATAATCTGAATAATAGCCCAATCAGAATAAAAATGCCTCATGTAACCACCTCAATCAGAAGAGACTGACCCGATCAGAAGGAATTTTCAGTCGTTGAGAGGGTTGGTGTAAATAGGAAAATAATCCGTTCAATAGGAAAATATTATCGCCATGTAAACGCTTAATCCAATCGTTTCTCTCTGGTTGGAATAAATATATTATTTCTGCACATGGTTGTCCCACGTGGGGGGGGACATTAGGTGATGTGAATGAGTTTCTGGGAGGGACAGAAACATGGCATCAGCAAAACAAAACTGCTCTGTGGCTGATACAGCTTTTTTGTTGGAGACCTTAAAAGATTTAAGGATTGTTGAACGCCTCGATGGTAGAAAGGCTTGAAACAAGGAGTTCGAACAAGTGTTTGAAAAGATGAACGAAGCGGATGTACGAAGATGTATTTCCGGCAGATCAGACACTTCACAGCGCGTGGAACCACTGTGCATGTGTCTGATTAAATGCTTTGGGCATGTAGTAAATGCACATCTTTTTGGATCACTTTATTTAGCGTCCATGTAAACAGTTGGAATCTCTAATCAGAATGATGTCAGTCGGGTTGATTATTATATTGTCCATGTAACGCAACTATTGGCAGCCTGGCAACCAATCCTGATTCAAGCAAGATTGCTGGCTGACAGAAAGCCTGAGCAGATAACCAAATGTATTCAGGGGAAAAAAGACATTTTCTTCCAGCTCAGACTTTTGCTGTGAACTTTATTATAATCAGATCGATTATTTATCGATTACAGGATAGAATTTATTTTGTAATCTGTAAGACTAAGACTAATTATTTTAGAGCCCAGTTTAGCAAGTAATTAAATTAATTACCTATTCCAGGCAAAATCTATCTCTGACATTTGGATTTATATTTAGTTTTCATCTGAAACACCCAAAGGTACCAACAACACAGGGTCTTTTCATTTGGACCCATTTCGTCAGGATTCTCTGCCTTTGCCTTTTTTCCCCCCCGAGATAAAATATTAACACTGAAGCCTTGACAAAATGATGACATCTTATCAATTAATGATGGGTTTAAAAGTGCAGGGGAAATAGAAAGCCCTAATGTCCTTTTTCATCTCATGGAAAAAAGACTGATGTTGTGGAATATTTATACACCAGCAATTAGACCCAGCCTTGTAAAGAGTACCAGCACTGACAAATCAGTTATCATATAAAAACGACATTCATGTTGTTTTGTACAGCTGAGCTGCCTCCAAATTACATAATTTGCAGACAGGGATTCCCGTGCCTTACATTGTGTTTCACTTCTCTTCTGTTTCACCCTACTCACCCCAAATAAACTTCATAAAAACTGTTAAAAAAAACAACTAGCTGGTGAAGCAATTGTCCGAAGATTAAAACGAATGTGTCACTAGCTGATTTTACTGATTGGTCTAGCAACTGGCAGTCCATTACATTGTCATATTTCTCATATTTCCATTTCTGAGCTACACTAACAGACAGAATCGTATAGAGTTGACCCCATATCTCCCCCTTTTTAACTGATACTGCTCTCATACTATATACTTTTATGGGACAGTGATCCTTAACATGATCTACAGGTGGTTGACAAAATAAATGCATCATGTTCAATAGAATGCAATACCCCTGGAATAAATACTATCTTTGTGAAGCTCATAATTTCCAAGTTTGTGACAGAGAGGGGTTGGTTAAATATTTGAAACCGTAGTTTGTTCATTGGATTGTTCTATACTGTACTGTAAAGTGTACATAATACCTGATAGAGGGATTGAGTTGCATGCACAACAGAAAATACGTCTATTGTCGTGCATTTCAGTGCAATACATTGATGTTACAAGTAAAGATATTATCAGTGTGTGTCTCCCTAAAATTGAAATAAATCCCTCTTTTTAGACTCAGTAGCTGTGCCTTTATTCAACTGAGGAAAGATATCAGTTCTTCAGCTGATAGCCAGATGTACAAAAGAGCAGTGACCTTTGAAGGGAGGAGAGGGGGGGTGTTGGATGTAAATGCTAATGATGATGAACAAAGTAAAGACTGACAGTAAAATGTTAGACCTTACCCATCCAGGCATTAAGGTTGCTTTTGTTTCTTTCTTCTACACTTTAAATATATCCTTGGTACTGTCCAACTGAATATTCATGGTGCCACAGAGCAAACAACAATTTCTTCATTTCTTGAGAGTAGTCTGGCTACTTGCTTGCTGGTTAACATTAACAAATAAACCATTAACACCAGAGTCACAGCATTTAAACCTGCAATAATGATATTAAATGATATATTTGGCCACTTGGGACCAGTGGAAACAAGTTGTGAACACAACACTGACATATCGGCACCTTTTAAGTTGATATGAACTTGTTAGCAAACAGTTGCTTATTTACACATCCAACAGTTTCAGAGCAATACTATCATTCATTTCGGAGTCGTGTTTCTAGGCAACTGTTGAATGTTAGCTCTACTTTTAGTCTCTACCAACTCCTGAGGGAAATATCTGGCTCTTTAGCTGCTAAATCCTAGTTGCTAACTGTGTCAGTCTGTCATTTGGTGCTGAGCAGTGGCTTTTTAGAGATTTTTCTCTGAAAACAGCTCCTAACCTGCTAATGTTTAGCAGTTAACTAAACATGTTCACGATGTTTGCCTTATATGTTTAGCATGTTAGAATGCTAACATTTGCTAATAAGCACAAAGTACAGCTGATGGGAATGTTAGTACTTTTAAGGTTATACAAAAAAGTCAGATGATCACCAAAGTGATTACAATTGATCCTAAAGGGGACATGACTGTGTGTACAAAAGTTCCTAACAAACCATCCAATAGTTGTTGAGATATTTCAGTTTGGACCAAAGTGGTGGACCGACAGATCAAGTTTGCCATCCCTAGATCCATGCTATATCACAAGCCATGACTAAAAAAGTTCCCAGTATAGCATTTGGGGGCAAAAATAAATTGCAATAATTAATTTGGGGGTCCTACTTATCATTTGTAATAAGAAATACTAATAGTAATTCATGTGCACAAAGGACCTGCTGGGCCCTGTCCAGACCATTTATAGACAGAGGATTTTGGTATGGAAATCTAAGGTTTTATCCAGCTGCTTCCTGACTGAACTAGACTACATATTGTACCTCACACAGCTGCACATTTTGCCTCCTCTTGTGACTTGTTTGAGCAGGAGACCAGACTGATTTTGCCAGACACACCATCACTAAACCATTAGTGCCTACATGTATTAGAAAGTGGTGGTACTAAGTGATATATAACTGTACTCATTTGGATAGAAATGTAATTTTCCACTAACATAGACCCAGTTCAGGTGTTGGTGTGTGCTGTTATACAAACATTTCATTACATGGAGACTTATAGACAATAATGCCAACTACCCATGTATATCTACTGCTACTTTGTATCACTCATGTGCATAACATGTACAAACTTGCCTTCACCATGTTAGCACCTGGGGATGAAATTGATTGGGGTGATTGAGATCAATTTTCTGTGGCTTGATTTTGCTCTTGAAGACGGCACTGTGATGGCAGCAACCTGGAGAAACATATATGAAGCATGAGAGCTAGAAGACATGACCATTGCACTTTTCAGATTAGAGCATATTATTTTGCCCTCATTCTCTGATGTCTCTTGCTCCCACCCTTTCACACACACACACACACACACACTAAAGCTCCTACTAAAACGCACTTAGACATCTTTATAAAATACATTTGTACACAGTACTTACAGTAAAAGGTTATCATGTCATAACTGTGACATGCGGATGAGTATATCAGTCATTTTCATTTTCCACATTAGTTACCTCAGTTCCGCTGCTTTGTGAGCAATGCCCCCCTTGACACATGAGCAGCAGTCACTGGCAAGATACGGCTTCATTTCGCTGGCAGTGAAGGATCTGTTACGCCGACCTTAGTGGGGAGACACACATCTGCCAGGAGTGCGTGAACATAGCATCACACGTCCACAGGGCAACCAAACAGCCATTGGGTACAAGTTTGATAGTGACCATTGTAAAATACGTCTTCAGCAATTCCCGTCCAATTAACTGAGAATTCCCTTTTGGAATCTAAGTGCCACAGTGGAAGGAAAAGAGAAAAAGCAACGTGCTTTCACAGCATTGAAGAGGCAATACAATCTGTCTTCTGTCATTCTATTTAGAGGGTGAGTCTGGATCAGCAAGGAGTAAAAGGATCTTAAATCACCTGTGAACTGCAGGCTTGCAAGATAGGCAAGGCATGCAGCTTAAGGCATTAGAGTTCAACTGCTCAGTTAGATCTTTGAGCTCCCGCTGAGAGCATAATGACACCCACAAAGTCCTTACATGCAGCTATCAATCCATTGTTAAAGGAGAGTCCCGTAATTAGTGAGTCAGAAAAGGACAAACTGCCTTAGGACCAATCCTTAGGCTTACTGATTGATTTTACTGATTAGCTTGCAGGTTCTAAACATGACTGGATTTTGTCTCATAGAACTCTTTTTTTCTTCATCCTGTCCAAATGGGTCTTGAGGTCGAGCTCTGATGGTGAATGATGAATCACAAAGTAGGTAGTGGCTTGTGCACAGTGGGAGTCCCTTTGATAAACGATGAAGTATTTGATTTTGTGTCTTGACAGCCCCAAGAGAGATGACGGGTGGGGTCACATGTGTTGTGAAAAGTTGGGTGTCAAACCTTTTGACCCATCTGGATTTATTCCCAACAGTAAAACAGTAAAACAGATGGTAGAGTTGTTTGGGCAGTGAACTTTCAGGCTTATGTTTAATGAGGCCAGGCAATAACATGTCTTCTGAAGAGTCAATTAATTTAGATTTTTAGCCACATTAGCGGTGTGGCTCTATGGATGGCATTGTCTGCTGGAACGTACCAAAATTCATGGTCTCCAGAGGGAGAATTGTAATAACTGATTCCTCTAGCGCCACCAGCAGGTCAAAGTTTTCACTTATTCCCTGAAATATAATATAACATCTACCAGATGGATTAGCACAGAATTTTGTACAGAAATTCATGGTCTCCAGAGGATGAATTCTAATAACTTTGGTGATCCCCAACTTTTTCTTTGTGCCTTTATGAGGTTGACATTTATGTTTGTGGTTCCAATACTTTGTTATATTAACAAATCATCATATCATATATAATATGTAAAACTAATGACATTCCCATCAGCCTCAGCCTCAGCTGTACTTTGTGTTTAGTGCTAATTAGCAGATTTTAGCATGCTAACACGCTAAACTTAACGTCAACATTATAACATGCTAAACACTGTGAGCATGTTAGCATGCGGACATTAGCATTTAGCTCAAAAAACTGCTGTGCCTAATTCCAGCCTCACAGAGCCACTAGCGTGGTTATAGACATTTAGCCTTGCTTTAGTAGAAACAGTCTTCATTCAGCATTTCAAATAAATCAGGTTTCAGGAACTTAGTGTTAATGCATCCAAGGAAAAATTCCATAGCTCTGGCATGGTTTTAGCATAGTGGCCACAGTCAGAACTGCAGGCCATGTGATGTTATCTGGTCCAGAATGAAACGATTATGAAACCAAGTAGAAACTCTAATATGCATGTTCTGTTAGCCAAGAAAAGCCTGGAAAACTCAGCGTATGAGCTGAGTGTGCAAGTTCCATTGCAATGTACTGCATTGTTGTCATGATCCTAAGGACTCTGGTGTGGACTTGTGTGTTTTTTGTCTTGTTGTTTCCTGTTTTATTTTGAAATGCCTGTTCTTGTGCCTTGTGTGCCTTGTTATTTCCTGTCTTTGTTTTCCCTCCAGTTTGGATTGCTTTCACCTGTGTCTTGTGTCCCACCTGTGTCTGCTTCCCTCCTTCCCTATATATACCGGTCCTCTCCCTTTGTTCTCTGTCGCGTCATTGATTATGTTGATGTTGTTGGTCGTCTCGTGTCATGTTCCTGGTGTTTGTGAGTTTATGTTGTATCTAATAAATCTTGGAACTGCTTCAGCCTCCCCGCCTGTCTGCACTTGGGTCCTCTCCCTGCTGCCTAGATGGCAAACCCTAACAATTGTAATGCAAAGCACTGTATCCAGTTCTCTTATATGCATGATCCAGGTTACCAAGTACCAGCTCTTCACCTGCTAGAGCAGAAAATTGCTGTTTTTCTAAGCCAGTGTGATGTCTCAGCATCTTAAGTAGAGAAGACAGATGAGTTGAGGGTGCTGTCCATAGCTCTCACCTTCATTCTACCCAGTTCTTGTCACTGTATTCACATAGATGATGGATGGCACCTGTCAGTGTTTTGACTAGATGAGAGTATGGGTACTAATAATGATTCATGAGATGTATGAGATGATGAAGTATCATCATGAAGCAAAATACATAAAAAATAAATCTTTTTACCCGACCATGTTCATATTTACATGTAGATGGCATATGGTGGTGTCATTAGTTTTATGACCCTTCTTCTACACATTTCAAGCCAAGCTTTATCTCAACACTGGATCAAATGACTACATACAGTGTATGTGAAAGGAGTCGCTCATAATGAGGGACCCGTAGAGAATTATCACTTGACTCTGTTCCCCTCAGCTCTACAGAGCATTTTGGCATCTTTCTGCTCATTGATTGATTGATTTTACGGCCCACATCTTTATTGTTTTATACTGCTTTACTATTGATGCAGTGTCACTGGTCTCATTATCCTCATTAAAGCCACAGCAGGCAGCTGTTTTCAATGAAAAAGCACTGATAAGCCCACTGCGTGCTACCTGCCTGGCACAAAACAACACAGTGTTTAAGTTAGTGACCTGCTGGTGAGCATGGAGCATTTAGCAGCTAAAGAGCCAGATATTTCCCTCAGGAGTTGGTGGAGATCACAACAGAGCTCAAAGGACAGTGAATATTATAACATAATATTTAACATATTTGCTACAACAACTTTATAAGGTGATAACTTAACAACATCAATATTGTATTTACAGTTTGTTCTGATGCCCCCAAGTGGCAACAAAAACAGTGCTTCTTTAAAAAAACAGCAACAAGAAAACCTGCACCAAGTAGGCTTTGAATCTTGAACTTCAGTTCAATATTACTCTTTTGACAAATCCATTTTTTAAAGTCTGAAAATTCTAGTTGTTGTGAAAAGAGGAAGTGAAAGCAGGAGGGTTTGTGGTTTGGTTGGATCAGTGAGCGTAGGAACAAGTATGTCTAAGCTGTCTTTATGCTGGGGGTAGTACTGTTGACAGATTATGTCAATGGGACAATAGCTGCATCACCAACTGCTCATTTTAATCACTGGAAAGCAAAATGAGCCAAGTTTAACAAGATGAATACTGCACAGCACCAGCATGTCTGCACTCTAGTAAGTAAGTTTCAGTGGGGAGTTACTCATTGTTATGATCCCTAGGACTCTTGTGTGGACTGTGTGTTGTTTCCTGTTTTATTTTGAAGTTCCCTGGTCTTGTCTCGTGTATTATTTACTTCCTGTCTATTTTCTTGTCCCGCCTGTTTTGATTGTTTTCACCTGTGTCCTGTTTCTGCTTCCCTCGTTGTCTCCTCCTCTATATATACCGGTCCCTTTGCTTTGTTCCTTGTTGGTTCATTGTTGTTGCTGTTAGTTGTCTCTCCCTGTCTGTCGGTTTCCCTGTTTCCCAGAGTTCCTGGTGTCTGTGTTGCCTGCATATGGCTTCCCATGACACTCATAAACTTGTCCACATGCCAAAGAAAGACAATTTGAGATATTGTAATTTGATTTATGCTTTACTTGAAGGATCGAATTTAAAGATTTAATCTATTGTCATATGAGAGTCAAGTGGTAACCTACGTATGGACACCAGGACCATGACAACTGTAAAAGCTAGATTCAGTATTTCAGAGCATGTCAGCAGAGATATGTGATGTAATCTATCCTCAAATCACCAACTAACAACTGGAAAGCCCCCTGATGTTGGTTCTGCTGGACCTTGGCCTTTACCTTTGGGGCCATAACCTCTATACTATGTTTTGTGTAATCCTCTTCTTTCCTCTTCTACATCTTTGACTGCACCAGCACTTTCATCTTAGCTGTCATCCATGGCTTGTGGTTTGACAATCTTTGTAAATATTTACTATTTCTTCTGCATAATGGATATGGAGTCACTAGTGTCACTATTGCTTCAAAGGATGGATTGAAATCTTCCAGTGGGTAGAGGAGAGAGGAAAGGCCACTCAGCAGAGATACTGATCAATAAAAACCCTTGAGCAAGGCACTGAATCTCAACTACTACATACATGGAGCAGCTCGGGCTGTGCTCCCACAGAGCAGCCCTTTCATCCGTGCACCAGTCCAGAAACCAACAAGAGACTCAATCCACAATTACATCAAACGAGAAAAGTACAAAAACTCAGGGATCTAAGAGACAGAAAGAAGAGAATGCTTGGTTTGTTTACCATTTAAAAAAAACAATTACTTGATCATCAAATATGTCCTCAATCAATCCTCTTTTCATTTAAATTTTCATCATCGCAGTTCTAGAGTAAAGTCTGATTTTTGATGGTCAATGCACAGAAAAAAAACATTTGTTAAATATGTCCCAGAGTTCATTCTGATTCCTGTGTTCAGCAGATTATATATTGCTCTGACCAAGAGTCCCTCATATGGAAGTCCATTTCTGCCAAGAACAGAAAACAAATGATGGAAAGTTATGTATGATAAACAGAAAATTAAATACTCATGGTAAGTAAAATGTTTGACTTACCAGTTCAAAATTATGAAACGGTAATTAAAACTTGTGAAATCGTACGTCAGAATTTTGAGATTGTAAATCAAAATCATGAGATAGTTAATCAAACATTTGATTTATAAAATGTATATATCATGTAGAGACAAGCTGAGAAAACCAGTTGAAATTGCTGATGTGACCTTTCACACAGTATGTCATTTATGTGTGTGTAGACCATAAAACATTTTTTAAAAGACATTTTTTAAATTGTTAATTATTAATATTTTCAGTGATTTAAAGGCATACACAGACTTTCAATGAAAAAGGCACACAACCGAGTTGAGAGACAATCACTTTACATGTAAATAGATTTATAGTTTTATTATTTACTTCTGTGTTTGGGTATATAAGTAGTGAAACAATCTTTTTTACAACCATTAACTGTTAAACCTTTAACTATAATAATATTTTGAGTGATTTTCACTAAAGATTTATACATTTGTTCAGGCACCTGTGTCATTTTTCTTGTATTTTTGGGTTCCTGGCAGCTTTATACTTTGTTAAATTGACAAAATGATAATAAGTCAGACTTATAGCTGAGTTTGTGATTAAACAAAATATACCATGTATGTGGGGTAAAGACAGTTTAAAAGGTGCTAAACAAAGACAAAAAGAAATGCACAAAAAGTCTGCAAAAAAAAAAAAAAACACCCATTTGACTCATCATGAGTAAGGTGACTTCTACTGGTCTAGCATTTCATCTTTTTTTTTTTTTTTTTGTGGTGAAAATGGTCTTCCATATTTTTGAGAAACAGGTGTAACTTTGCCCTTTCTAGTTTAGAGAAATTAGTTTTTGATTAACAGTCCATTGTCCATTGTGTACTGTATACTGCTCCAAATTCCCCCTTTTACATATATATTCTAACAGGCGAGAAGGTCACATGTCTATTGTTGCAGTCTGGATTTGCATTGGTTGTGGACCTGGGGGGTGGAGAGAGTGTGGGAAATTTTATTCACCAAATGTGGTATAATATTGATGAATCAGTATTGAATCATTGCAGGGTAAGGTCAGAGAGGTCAAATAAGTCATAATCAATATTACAGTATTATGTATAAGTCAATCAAAGTCAATCATATTGATAATGGTCAGGTTCAGTCATAATCATGATGTAGTCATGTGTTGTTGGATGTGGGCATAATCATAGAAACTCCTGAAGACATCTGGCCCATCTTTGGGATTTTTTCTACCACAAGAGGAGGGAGGAGATGAAGGAGAAGGTAGACATGCCTGCCTGCACATCGGTATTGGATATAATACTCTTATTCTACAACAACTGGAAACAGTATTAAGGACATTTTCTAATAATGTCACCATCATAGGCCATTTAATGAGATCTGGAGACAGTCCTGCAGCTCCCCAATACCTAATGCAGTCCTTGATGTGTAGTATTGGCTTTGGAACATACTTGTGGTCAAACATCCATCATCACAAGAAGGTTGCAAATATTGATCGCTTCAGTGTGGGAGCAGGATAAGACCTTAAACACCTATTTGGGAAAAGAGCGCTCTTGAGAGAGAATCAAGATAGAAATCCTGGTTATTTAGTTTTATGTTGTATTTTTTGGCAGAAGCTGGAGTAGTTACAAATCAGGTTGAAGGACTATGATCACATAGTTCCCATTTCCTTTCTTTCTCTATCCATTATCCATGCTTTACAACCTGGCGATGCACTGTACAAAGTGTATGGTGTACAATTAAGCTCAGTCGAGTTTAAACAGAAAGAAATCCATACCGTAAATAAAACAAATAGTTCTGCAAATGTGATACTCAAACAATGGATGTGAACCCCGAACTATCAAACATACAGTATATTCAAATCACTCTCTGTTTCTCCCGCTCCTCCACTTTATCCTAACCCCATCTTCCATGAACTACATCTTATCACTACCACTACAAGATACTGTCAGCAAGTCAACAGTGAGAGCCTGTGGAAAACACTGTCAAAGCTAAAACCTCAGTTTACCTTTAGTCTAGTTTAAGTCAACAAAAACTAAAGATATTTTATTTTAGTTTTCGTCCCTGAAATTTTTGTCTCATTTCAGTCATATATTTTTAAGTCATCTAAGCTTTTTGAAGCTACAGCTACAGCTCACCATCTTTGTTACTGGTGCCCTTCTCGTCTATAACAAGGTACCGGAAAAGGCCAGTAACTTCAGATAACATTACTGATACAGACATAAGGTTACTGAATGTAAGATACGTCTTAGGGTGCAGCAGGTCAAGCAGCTAAATCAACTTCTGAACGAGAGTTAGCATGCAGATTGTTGAATAAGACTTTGCATTGAAACAATAACTGCTTAATTTGTCCATCTTTCCCATTATCATTTAGTTTTTATTCATTGACAAAAAATTCGTAATAGTTCTCATTTTCTTCTTATTTTTTTATTAAGTTTTAGTCTAATTTTTGTTGTAAAAAAAGCTTGTCAACAAATATTTTTCGCCGTAGTTTTTGTTGACGAAATTAACACTAGTTCCACCCTTTATCTTGATCACAAAACTGTCAAAGATTTTGATTGATGTCATTTGAATGCTCAGCACACTGTAACCCTCTTGCACAAGTGTAAGAAGGTGCAAGTGGTTCAAATGATGCATAATGAATGAGACAGCATTTTTTTTCTATTTACTGTATCTGTGGTTGTTTATTCCACATTATAGGCAAAATAGAAAGGGTTTTTTGGATTAAATTTGGTGAAAGCATATTGAAAGATTGCCATGTCATCATAGGTAACAAAGCTACGAATGACGCTTGTGGGTGAGCTATGTACTGTACGTAGAAGTAAGAGCTTTTTCATGTTTTGTATTTTCTTTGTAGCTGATGGTTCTGGGCTTCCTCTGCCAAGTCTGTATGGATTGAGGACTTGTGACAAGTGTGTATAAAGGCCTCAGAAATCTGGTGAACCCACAAGCACTTGCCAATTTTACAGTGGGACAGAGCCTCTAATCACGCCATCAAAGTAGTTCCCACTTTCATTTTTTTTTTTTTTTGTAAAAAAGTACCAACAGAACAACAGTGTGTAATTGCTTTTCAAAAAATTAACTTTAATACAGACATTTTTATAACCAGCGTGCATCTATGACCTGTAAACCCATGTAAATCAAACTCAGGACAAAAGTACTCATGACACAAAACAAGAACAAGTCTTGACATGCCAACAAACACAACAAACAAGTGGAGCGGCTTTAGATTCAGGGTTGGGAGGTAAGAAATAGGAGCTTTAACCCATCTGTACATGTTGGAAGTGTTCCCTCCCCTTATCAGCATGCAGTGCAGTCTGCAATCTGTGCACCAAAATGTAACACTGGCAGGTTTGTTTGATTTATATCCTGTCTGATCTTCAAGGTGAAGTCACTACTTCTAAAAGCCCCTACACACCTACTATATCTACGCCTGTAGATGGGTTTTGGTTTGTGTGTGTGTGTGTGTGTGTGTCAGTAGTGGGGAGGCTTGGGAAAGGTTAAATGAATTGACTGGCGAAGACAGTGTGTGTGAACACTTAAACAGAAAGTTTGGTAGGTAGTATGAGTCGCTGACTAGTCATGGTATTGATGAGTGGATATTAGCTTAGGTAGGCGGTGCTGTGGTTGGAGATTTTCCAGCGAGACAGAAATGAGCAACCAAAAATTTCAACCCCCATCATATAACACGGAAAAATGAAAAATTATTTTGTTGATTTCTGCTGCTGGATTCTCACAGTATCTTGGAGATGTTTTATTTGTTCACGTAAACCTGTGTGTTACTACACCCTGAAAGCTGCACCGTGATGTGATGACAAGGTGCTTGGAGCATTCACGTCTTTTTGTTGGCTGGCTGTGTGAAGCTGCTTGTTTTTGGATGAAGCCCCTAGCTCACTGGGAGATCTACAACCACAAGACTGCTTGCCTGAGCTCATGCCCACACATGAATACACCTTAAAATATCTGAACTGTCCCTGTGAAAAGTAATGTCGGACACTGATGACATGACACTTCAAGCCATTCAAGCCATAGTTCATTGTCACTTTTAAGTTTGGCCCTTGCTTGTCTGTCGAGAAGCAGTTGAAAACAGAAACTTTAGGGTTAAATATTTTACAGTGCTAACCAAGAGGCTAAGTGTTTCATTTATATAGCGTTTATACTCAACAATCAATGGTGATCTCCTGATTGTCTGTTGAGGCTGCTGTATAGTCCCATTTGCAAGACAATTTGGAAGTGGTTGAGTGTAATAATGATAATGCCAAAACACAAATAATTCAGAGGACGTAATTAAAGAGGGAAAACATTGTCACACAACATAGCTATACTGGAATTTAGCAGTTTAGCACAATGAGACTAGTGTTTATTCTTTTACTTTTGCAAACAGTAACAGCAAATTCTGACAAACCTGAGATATGGCTTGAACATTTTAACATCAATACATTAGGCAGTTAATGTTTGGCATAATCACATTTAAAAAAAAGACCATCTCTGCGAAAATTGGACATCACCAGTGGCAACTAAACCATATTTTATATTAGGTTCCTCTGAGTTGACTTTGCAGGAAATTTGGACTTCCTTCTGCCATAAAATAGGATGTTTGTGGTTGTGGCAGTTGAAAACTTAATATTAAAAAAAAACAAAAAAACTTAAAGCTGCATTAATCATTTTTTGTCCACTTGGGGTCAACAAATTGCCAAAACAAGCCTGCAGATACACAGCCACCACCATTTTATACCGTTAGCAAATAGTTGCCTACTTGCACTCCACTCACATACGGAAACATATTATATTAGCATTCATCTGAAATCGTGTTTCTGGCCACCTCATTAATGTAAGTCTAAAATCCATTCTCCTTTTATGTCTGTTTTGCTCTCTACCAAGTGGTGAGAAAAAATATCTGGGTCTTTGGAAGTGTTCAACTTCCTTTGCTAGCTAGTCACTAACTTTGTCTGTCCACCATGTGCTGCTGGGCAGGAAGTATACTGTTGGTTTATTGAAGCGTTTTGGGTTTTTTTTTTTGCTGAAAACAGATACCTGCTGCTGAAATGGGGTTGAAGAGAGTGTTGAGACTGAACCATACAGTAAGTGCGCAGCTGTAAAACCAGAACTATCAGCTAAAGAAGCTAAAAAGGATATAGCTGCTGAGCTGGGTGAATTATTCCGAAACCCCAACAGTCCGAAAAATGTCCCATTGGAGCGAAAGCCCGTTATCCCGAAAACAAACGGCCGTTGCCTCATACACACTCTCCCTGCAGTTGTAAGTTCAGTGACTGCCGGCCCTGTCCATGGTGCTGACTCGGCGGGGGACAGGCTATCTTCCTGGCCTTACACCAAACAACATTTCAAGTGATTTTACTGTCGTTTACTGTTATTTTGTTTTCTCTCAAAATTTAGATTTAAAATCTAGATTTTATCAACGTTTCCATCAGTGTGTTATATTGCTGTTTTTAGATCAGCCTACATCTAACGACTTGAGTGACAGGGTTGTGCACCAACTGAAACTCTTATTTTATTCCGACATTGTAAATTTGTCTGCAACAGTAAAATTGCTTGAAATGTGGTTTGGTGTAAGGCCAGAAAGACGTCCTAACCCCCGCCGATTCAGCACCATGGACAGTTAGTTCAGTCTCTGAACTAACTACTGCAGGGAGAGTGTGTATTTATGGAGCAATGGCCGTTTGTTTTCAGGATAACGGGCTGTCGGACAAATGGGCTTTCAGTCCAATGGGACATTTTTCAGACTATTGGGGTTTCAGAATAATGGGCCGTCAGAACAATGGGCAGTCCTCAACTCTCTGTGATTTTTAGTACTATGAGCAACTCTTTCACAACACACAGAGGCATCTTATCAACTACTAATCGCAACAAAACATTGATTAATGCAGGTTTAAGTTCCATAAAGGTTATCTAAAAAGTGTAGTTTTCACCGTTTAACAACAAAGCAACAAGGTTCATGAAAAACGTGTTCTTAATTCAGGGAAACACTTGTGTGAGATGGAAGCTGA
Organism: Macquaria ambigua; assembly: GCA_008360985.2. Taxonomy (NCBI): domain Eukaryota; kingdom Metazoa; phylum Chordata; class Actinopteri; order Centrarchiformes; family Percichthyidae; genus Macquaria; species Macquaria ambigua. The sequence goes on from VMKM01000200.1 coordinate 59,923, forward strand.
CTTGCCGGTCGTCTTCGCCATGGTCTCATGTTGTTATGCTAATTATATCAAGGCATCACAATGAATTTGGCACAGATGCATCAATACTTAAAGATGCTAAATGTTACTCCTATACCAGACTGGCCAAACATGATTGGAACACACACTCAGTACATTGCAAACAGACACCAGACTGTTACTTTTTTTTTAACATAGTGAAGCACTGTGCAGCATAGAGAATACAACAGTGTTTTGACAAATATCCACTAATAGTGAACAAACATGCACCACAAAGTCAAGTAGAAGACATTTTAACACTCACTGCTACGTCTACTGCAGCTACTGCTGAAGTGTTCAACTGTGTGACAGTATTTAGCTTTAATATTGCTGTTGACTGTGCTTATGATGGGAATACTCATTGCTTTTGTACATGGCTGCTTAGCTAAGCCACTCTTGTGCTAGGATATTTATTGGTGCATTGTTTCATCACAGTGCCTATAGACATAATACAGGCAGTGAACTGCAATCTGTGTGTGTGTATGCATATATATATGTGTGTGTGTGTGTGTGTGTGTGTGTGTGTGTGTGTGTGGTGTATGTATATGTGCTGCTTGTAGTTGTGTGCATGTTTGTGAGTTTGTTGTTCCCCTGCTGGCACTTCATAAATATGTTGTCCTCCTACATCTGCAACAGAGGCAACAGGAGACTGGCATCTCCAAGTCCCACTGACCATTTTCACCAAAGATGAAAGCTTTGACCCGAACTAGTCCAGGCAGGATAAACTAAAGTAAAAGTATCCAAATTCAGAAGACTGCTCCGTCCTCTTGACGAGCGGAGATGAATGAAGATGCGCTGCCAAAGCAAAGTACTGAAACAGCATAGAAAAACAACGCTTTCTCTACGGGCGCCATCACAGGGCTTCAAAGGAGAATGCGAGGACGAGATGAAAGGCTGGATACATTGTGGAATTTGAAAAACACTGGCTAGCCCTCAACTAACTGATGTCAAGGTTTGCGTTTTTAGCAGTCTTTTTTCATTGGGATATGAAGGCAGACGCTATCAAGTCAAATCATGTGCCCTCTAATGTGACACACCAGCAGGTGTGCAATGGTCAAGATGTCAAGAGAACATCCAAGAAATTCTCCACTAACAGGACAGAGTGTCCAGCACGCAAATATTTACAAGATATCTAGCGGATAAAGCTCTGAGCATTTCTGTCTGTACAGTTCCTTCTTGTGCCCTCGGTTCTTCTATTTTTAATCAAATATTAAACAAACTACCAAAACATGCTGGAGCACAAAACTTTCTCTAGTTTTTGATGTTTTGCTTCTGTCCTTAATTACCTTTTGCAAGTGAAATATGTAAAAGAAAATGCTAGAATCATCAACAATGAAAACCCTTAAGTTCACACTGCACCCTCCATCTCCGCAAGAAATGAACAAAAGATTTGAAGTCCTGCAGTAGTCCAGACAGGCTCTGAAACACACTGTATCTAGATTACAGAAGGTTATTATGGACTCAGTGACACCTATTGGGATGAGGTTAACTGTTACATTGGACACACTTTGTTCTCTGGGATGGGCTGCTGGGCAAATGAGCCGCAGTCGGTTGGAGAATCGTCAGACCTGGGCGACGCAGTGCCACCCATGGGGATGCGGGCCGCAATGGCCGACATTTCTCCTGTTTGACTCTCTGCAGTAATTCCCGGTCGCTCTGAGGTCTGGTTCAGGTTGCTGTCTGGGATGGTCCCCCTGCCGGTGAAGAGTTGGACTAGGCACTTCCGGAACTGGACAGAAAACAAGCAAAAAAGCAGTTGGCTTGATTAAAATTATGTGCAATTACTGTATTTTACGGACCATGTTTATAGGACATGAAAAAAGTCTGTAAAGGAATAGTCCAACATTTTGGGAGATGTGCTTATGAGATGACTGATACCCCTCTCAGTTTAGTTTAGCTCAGCTTAGCTTGGAGGCAGTGGGGAACAGCTAGCCTGGCTCTGTCTAAAGTTCAAAAATACAACTACCAGCACCTCTAAAGCTCCTAATTAACACTTTTGGTTAATCTGTACACAAACAGAAATGTTAAAACAACTATTTGACTCTAGAGGGGGTTACTAATATGTAACACAATGTCTGCACAGCCCGTGCAGCAAAAAGCAACACGTTAGAAGATCATCTGTGTCTACATTGGATGCATTCAGGCACAGTATTGAGTGTAGGTCACTCGCATTTGGCAGCACTCAGAGCCCAACACAAAGTACCTGTAATTAAAACAGAAAGAAAATAGACTTGAAGCGTAAAAATACGGTTGGGGGTGCGTATAATGCGACTGTTAACTGTTACAAAGGCCTGTGTAGACAGCTGGATTGTTTAAAATAGAAGTGTCTCTGTTCCATCAGAAATGAGACGGACGGCTTGTCTTATCTTCGTGTGAGCTTTCCAGCGTCTTACCTTCGTGCATTCTTCTCATGTTTTTGACACCCTCGCTTGTATTTTTGGACCTGAGTTTTTCGCCTTGTGTTTTTGGATACCTCTGCCTGATTGACTGACTTCCCGTGTACCGAACTGTTTCCATTAAAAGTGTCTGGACTTTTCCTCCGTGTGTTTGTCTGCATTGTGGGTCCTTCGTTTTGGGAGCCTGACAACTAAAAGCCCCACAATCATTAGTTTCCGCATTACTTTAAATCTAAAAACACTAATTGACCTGTTTTTTGGTGTTGAAGCTCCCACTATGTGAAGCCTCGGGGAAAAATCATGATTCCTGACCCTTAATGACCTGTCTAATTTAACACACAAGCCCCTAAACTGCTTCTCTCAAACCAGTAATGCTTTCTGTTACCCTCTAATGTCATGAAAAAGCAAAAGGCTGCAATGTTGCAGTCTGTGGCTTTGTTCACTCTGGGACCTTAAATACGCTGTTAAACCCCTTACATCTAGTACTTATATAACACTTCTCTCCAACTATGACAAATATAGCTTTTAAAACACTCCTGCACAGAGAATAAGGTCATAAAATGTCATCTTAATGGCATAGTGAATAGCCTGAAACTTGTTTACCCTGAACATTTACAGCAGATACTTCCACCTGCTCCTTTAAAGTAGTTTAAAGCTGAATCCTAGAGAGTCACAAAGGGTGGTGACACCAATTTCAATCATATCTAATAGGCCTGCACCATTAATTATATCACTGCAATACCATAATTGTAAGCATCCTGTACCGTAGGAATGGACATTCCCAAAATAACAAATTATCATGTTTTGGTTAATTATTCAGTTTACCTGAACCAAAACCTCTTAATACACAGGATGCAGTTCAAGTTTTTATAGGGAAAAAAAAGGATCACTACTATTTGATGAGACAAAATGAATTCTGGTGCAGAAACTTGATCATGTAGATGCCATTTTGTGTCAGGTACGCTATACTGTATGGTTGGTTGATAAATCATACCTTACACCTGGATTCATTGATTTTTTGGGCCACTTGGGGGCAGTACAACAAGCTGTAATACACAACATCTAACATACAGTATGACCTTGTATGGCAAATGTGTTAGCAAACGACTGCCTGTTTACACATCCAGCTTTGAACAGTCATCCAGTCAGGGTCATTGGTGCTTTTGTGAAATACAGCTTTGTGATATAATGGGACAGTAAATATTTCCCTCATGACAGTCGCTTTCAATGAAGCTCTTGAGCTCTCTAACAGCTTCTCTTATTGCACGGCTGTCCTCAGAAGGTAAGCTCAATAATGATCTTTTATGTGAAGATGGAGCTCTGCTGAAATGACCTGTGTTCCTGCAATCTGTTGTCTGAGTCTTAATTTTCTTACATGCTTTATTTTTAGATCTTTGCTTTGCCTTTCCTATTGATCAAGCAGTATGACATTGAGAATCAAAGCCTGCGTAAGCCTCATGTGAAATGGATTTTAAATAATAGTGGAAGGGATGAGTGGATTTTTCTAGAATGCTCTTTCACCCTCGACCTTTTGACCTAAGAAATCTCCCTGTCTCCCTCTGAAATTGCTACTCTGAGTAGCGGCGGCCATGCATCATGAAAATCCCCTGAGATTCTGGTTCACCTCACCTTGTTATGTAAGAGACGGAAAGAGAGAGAGAGAGAGATATCACATCCAGCACAAGAGGTCAGCTGACTTCTATAAACACTAGCAATTTGGCTGAAGCTGCGGGTGCTCTGCTCAGACCAGAATCTGCCTGCTAGCTGTCCTTATTTACATCCTGTTGATGTCTTAGTGGAGACACTGGCTGACCCATTTAAACAGTGAGTGCAGCTCAGAATTGGGGCAATCAGCTGGACATGCAGACTGCATGCAGCTCCCTGGCAAGGGAGGTCTGATCTAGGCGTCTTGCCAAGCACATATACATATAGTTGGACTTCTATTCCCCTATCTGAAAATAGATCACTTTAAATCGTACTGTAGGCAAGTCTCATGTTTGGTCATGTTTGTCATAACTGGCCTTGACAGTTTTAATGTTCACTTTACTGGCCTGGCTGTAAAGAACTGTATTGAAAAAATAAAACCTGTCATGTACAATAAACACTTGCCACAGCCAATGGAGCAATGTGAAAACAGTAAGGACTAATGTTAACATGAAAAGGTTGTTAAAGAACTTTAGGAGACTTTGAGTTTTATATCAGTGTAAATAGATCTGCACAGGACAACTTTGTACAGTGGCGACTCCAAACTGCAGCAAGGGAACTGAGAGCTGAGAAAACTGATGTGAGATCAGTAAATTGGACACAGCTTGCTCATGTTTACCAGAGATACAAAAGAACTAAAGTTGGTGAATCCAGCATTCTAGGAGCATCAGTGTTTTTCTTAAGGACACTGTGAGGTCTATTTCTCCACACAGGAGCTGTTTTGCTGAAGAGTAGGATGCAACTGTTGTAGCCTTTTAGACTGCTCTTTTGTCAGCTTGCATGAACACTTGATCTGCAAAGGCATACATTATGATAAAAAGGGAACATATTCAAAATGCATTACACTTATAAATAGATACCTGTACATTTTCCCATACTGTATCTAAACTGCAGCTACATTTCTAATGAATCTATGATTCACCGTACGTTTTCTTTAAGCACAACACAGTCAAAGTGGTGGAAAAGGGAGAATGCATGCGGTGTAGCATAATCTAGTGTGTTCCTCTATCTGAATTTAATGACATTTGAGCAACACAGTCTATAAACTACATCCATCTTGTTGTGTTCTGTCTACTCAGACTCCTTAGGATGTAGTCTACGGTATCGTGTCTCCACTCTATAACTGATGTTTTCTGTGTGTGTGTGTGTATTACCCCACACAATATCAAACAATGCACTCATTGGGAATACCCTAACATTATAAAGTATAAGTAATAAATTAGTTAAATTAATTCGAATAAAAAAATGGCCTTGATCTAATTGGACTCTGCTCAGGCTCTAGTAGCAGATTAGTCTTACAGTCAATGATACCGCTGCCTGACCCTTTTAGCACAGATGCCTTCAATAAATAAAGCAATTAAGAATCCAATTAGACTGTCACATTTGCCAAATAATAGGTCCTTAAATCCAATTATTTAGATCTTTAGTGGAAGACTATTAATTACTCAGGAGTCATCATCGGAGGCAAATGTCAATGTGCAACAACAAAAATGCAGACTGTTACTTTGGATAAAGGTTTGTTTAACAGAGAAACTGCCAAAATAATTGCGATGTGGCTTAAACTCTCAATTCAAAAGGCCTTTTAACCAAAACACCTATGTCATGTGTTCAAGGACTGCACATAATTACGTTTCCTACTGCTGTCATATAGTAATTATTTGTACAGTCAATAATGATTACCCAAAGAGTGAGTGTGTCACAAAAGAGCTAGACAGCACAATGTAAAATTAAACAAAGCATGAAAAAAATGTCAGCACCGGCCCTTTCACAATTGCAAGCCTCACAAGCATGCCATAGGTGGCTAATGTATTTTTTAACAGAGCCACGCATGAACAATTGGATTTTGCGTTTATTTTATTCATACACCATGCATTATTGAGAGACAGGCTAACACCCAATAACAACAGAAAAAAAAACATCTCAGTATTCTGCAGCAGCTTTCATCTGCTGCATACAGTGATGTGTCTCAACTCTGGCAAAGGAAGGAGTTAAGCTACACTGTTGTAACTAGTTTGGTCACTGCAAAAAAAAATACTTCTTAAAATACTTTCTAACATGAAAACCTAGTTACCTGTTTGTTCATGAAGACGTAGATGACTGGGTTGTAGACAGCTGCTGTCTTGGAGAAGAAGGCGGGGATGGAGGCCAGCCTGGGGTCAAGTTCAATAGTTGGATGAACTGTGACCAGTATGGAGAAGACTGCATACGGCGTCCAGCCCACCATATAGGCCACAATCATCACCACCACCATACGGGTCACCTGCCGCTCTGGCTTCCTGGCAGTGGCCAGACGGCCATGAGATACCTGGAGGAAGCAGAGAACCATGACTACTGTAGCTGTACACTACTTTGTAATTTATCTTCATCTATTAGGATATGAGCAAATATGGGTTTTTCAAGGCTGATACTTGGACCCAAGTCTTTTATTTGAATACTCCCAATATAAACAACTATTAAACTATGAAAATATTCATTCTGAATTTGAGCTTTGAATTTGAATCTGATTTTGAGCCTTTGAAACAACCATACGACACTAACAGTGCCACTTTAGCTATACTAATGAGTTTCTGTATTTTAGGCAGGTCACCAGTCACATATGTAATGGTAAGGAGTCTCCCAGACACATTACTGTCTTAAAGAAAGGATTCATTTACTAAAATAAAAAGAAAACTCCACAGGGCACCTTTTAATTTGGCATCAAAGTTTCCCTGCACAGTTTAATTGTTACTTATATAGCCCTCTCCTTCCACTTAATGTACTGTGGGTGCATTTACAGAAAGTCACCCAAAACCTGCAGCTGGCCTCCTATTAAATGGGAGTTGCCCATTTTGTCTGGTTGGCAACCCAGCCTTGAGTGCAACCTCCATGAAATAGTACATTTATACCATATGTCAACTGCGGCTACATTTCAAATCCACAATATTCACATTACAGCATGTTTAGTTTAAGCACACCGTGGTCAAAGCAGTGAGAAAGGGAAGAAGCATGCCAGCAACATATGACAAAATGAGCATTATTATTGCAGGTTTAACTAACTCTTTGTGAACCTACAGTCCTGGAGGAACTTACATCAAATGTCAGCAGCAATGACTGGCCGATACCTGATAATCCTGTAATGAAATCCCCAAATCAGGGAAAACTAGCAGCAAACTAGTGTAACTTGCATGTAGATCATTATGATTATAATCCTCCCATCAGCACACTACTGGAGTCTGATTCCTTCCACTTTTCCCTTCTGGTCTCTGCTGCTGACCTCAAAGTTTCTGTCTCTCTAAACATGTTGGAACATTTTCAACCTAAAAGCGACGTGCCTATATGTATGTGCATACCTACCATTTAACATACTGGTAGTCTTAGCACAATTAAGCAACAATCATCCATACCACCAGCCCCCTGTGATGTTCTGATTGGTTTAAAGGAATAATTTCACATTCAGGAAAATAGGCCTATTCACTTTCTTGCCAAGAGTTAGGTGAGAAGATCGATACCATTCTCATATCTGGTATATATGGTAAATATAAGGCTACAGCAGCCGGTTAGCTTAGCTTAGCACAAAGACTGGAAACAGGGAAATATCTAGCCTGGCTCTGTCTGAAGGTAATAAAATCTGCATTGGTAAAGATCACTAATTAACATGTTATATCTTGTTTGTTTAATCTGAACAGAAACTGATTTCTGTTTTTTTTTTGTTTTTTTTTTCATTTTTAGATTAAAAGTGAAAGAAAACATGTCTTCATACACATCAGCCCCCAGACTCACTTTTTATGTGAACAGGAGGAAATAGTAACAGGGTAATCACATTTTATGCACATTTTTACATAGTCTGAGCTGTATTTATAAAGTAAATTTCATAAATCAATGATTTTCCATGTGTGTTGTGTTAGAACTCATACCGACCTTCCTGAGCTTCTGCAGGAGCTTTCCATAGCAATAAAAGATCACTCCAAGAGGTAGAATGAAACAGGTGGTGAAGAAAGTGATGATGTAGCTGCGAGCCACTATGGTGCCTGTATACCTGTTCAGAGGTGGAGAACAAAGATGTTTACATTGACATTTCATGAGCTTTAAACTGGGTCAAAACCATACATGTAAACCTGACCAAAACCATTAGAATACAGTTTTTAACATTTTTTGCTTAAAGTAAATGTAGTGACATGTAGTGCACTATCAATAACAATAGATGGATACAGCCAAAAACATGCCAAACCATTTATTTGATAACACTTGAGTGTCCCTTTAAGAGCAAAATGGTCCCATAATTTCCCAGCTATGAGTTGTCTGTGAAATGTCATTTTGACATTCAGAGGCATTTATCTGGCTGGAGAAAAAGATGACAGTTTTGCACCTCATTTGAGCTTCAGTTAAAAGGAATATTTCACAGCTGAGACAAATCTCTGTGACACAATTAGGGGCCCGGTGGCCACTAATTTAGTCTAATTATGTAATTTCCATGAGAATACCTATCACCGTCAAATGAAACAAGCTCCAGATTAATGTGTAAGGAACTACCTGGCAGACAGAGTGGTGTGTGTATATGTGTGTGTGGGTATTTGTGAACATGCATCATTTAAATTGCTTTTTTGAACAAAACAAATCATTCAGGAGAGTTCTAACCGCAGTTAAAAGACACAGCAGAGTTGTGAGGGATTTGTTAGGTATATCTGCACAAGATAACTCAGAATTTCTGGGCCCTGTGATAGCAGCTCACTTGAGGCCCTGAAACTGTAAATATCTTAATAATTGCTGATATGTTCTAGGACCCATGTGCAGCTCTGGGCCCCCTGAATCATTTGGACTTTCTCCATTCTCTTCATTCAGCGCCCCTGAAGGCAGGACAACCTCATGCCATTTGGTTTGCTTCTGTGGTTCCTGCCACGTGCCGAAAAAGCCCCAACAACTTGGAGGTCTTTAGGCTGTAGATGTACATAATTGCATTTGTTCATTCAACTCAATCAGCAGTCCATTTTCAGGTTTATGACTTAACAGGTCAGCATTTAAATCATCTCCAAGAGTGCTGTCGCCAGCCAAACTGTCATTTTTGATGAGGTGTATCACATGAACTGGTCTAGCCGATTCTGTTAAACAATCCCAAAAAAATCTAATTAGCTGAAAGAATCAGTCTTCCCACCACCAGCTGGTGTGCCCCCACTCACCAACAGCCTGCCTGACTGTCAGAGTGAATCTCCTAATTGAAGTTTTTGGGAGGTCCTTTCTGACACTACCACTGGGAGACACCAAAATATGAAATGTTTAAAGCCTACACGTTTTTATATGTTTTAGGTGAACAACCTTGTATTCAATCACTTTAATACTGTTTATCTACAAAAAAATCTCACATCAGCTACCACTCTCACTTCTTACAGAAACAGAGGAAGTATACAAAAATACATATTTTATGTACATTTTACAAACTTCCTACACATGACTGCAGTGTCAACAAAAACTATGATATAAAAAATATATTACTTGGCAACCTTTCAACATCGAAAATTAGGTTAAAACTGAATAAAAGTAACAAACAATAACAAAAACAATGATGAAATGTGTTACAGTATATATATAATGATAATGTGAAACACGGACAAATGAACTAATATCTATTTTATGTTGTCTTATTTGCATAATACACTCCTGATTGGTAAAACAGTATCTGCTACTGCCCAAAAATATCTCTTCTTCAGTTAATTTAGCTGCTTGACCTGTTGCACTAATAAGCAGCATCGTGCCAGTAATGTTAGCTAATATTACTTAACAAATTTATATACTTAAATTAATCTATAATCCAACTGAAGATTAGCCAAGAAGCATCAAGAAAGCAGCTGGGAGAAACCACAAAAACATGCAGGGCAGCACACTACGAGTTAAGCTAATGTTACATAGCATTACGTAAAGTGACAAAAACTAGACTAAAATGTCTTTAGCTTTTCTTGAGTGAAACTAGACTAAAATTAATAACCAAACAACTAAAATTTGGCAGAAAGTAATACACTACAACTGCCAAAATTAACATTGCACGACTCCTAGACTGAACTGCATCATTTAAACTATTTACCATTTAGCGTTACAAATGCTGCAAGCACTTTCGTGATTATGTTAGTGATATACATAATGTATGCTAGCGTCATCATGTATCACTTAACCAAGCAACAGACCAACCTCCCAAAAAAATGATAATGATAGTTAAATGAGTGTAAGGTAGAGGGTTACTGATTTGCTGTACATGTGCACGTTTTCCCGGCAAGTCCAGGGATTTGAGCTGGCAACCTCCACCTGTGTGTGTGTCTTTGTAATAAATGTTCGACACAATACCTGAGCACTGGAAGGGATTTGAAAGAAAGTCAGCAACATACTGGTGGTAGATTGTATCCCAACCCCTCACCAAGGACGCAGCCACCTACTGACAATCCACTGACACCAACTTCTCCTACACAGTCCTTTTTAACATTCTGAAGTCATCCAGGGCTGAATATCTGCATGTACTCAGAGACAAAAAGATGCACATAAATGAGGCTTTTAAAATGCATCAGGCTGTGCATGTGGCAGCATTCTGGACCTCACACACCTAGATGCTGTTCGCCAAATGTTTTCTGACAGAACTCATGCAGTGTGCAGCCAGAGGTGGATCGAGTCACCTATGTTCTGGGTATCTCCATCCATCCATCCATCCATCCATTTTCTTCCGCTTATCCGGGGCCGGGTCGCGGTGGCAGCAGGTTAAGCAGGGTTGTCCAGACGTCCCTCTCCCCGGCAACGCTTTCCAGCTCCTCCTGAGGGACCCCAAGGCGTTCCCAGGCCAGATGAGATATATAATCCCTCCAGCGTGTTCTGGGTCTGCCCCAGGGCCTCCTACCAGTTGGACGTGCCCGGAAAACCTCCACAGGGAGGCGTCCAGGAGGCATCCTAATCAGATGCCCGAACCACCTCAACTGGCTCCTTTCGATGCGAAGGAGCAGCGGCTCTACTCCGAGCTCCCTCCGGATGTCCGAGCTCCTTCCCTATCTCTAAGGGTGAGCCCAGCCACCCTGCGGAGGAAACTCATTTCGGCCGCTTGTATCCGCGATCTCATTCTTTCGGTCACTACCCAAAGCTCATGACCATAGGTGAGGGTTGGAAGGTAGATCGACTGGTAAATCGAAAGCTTTGCCTTCCGGCTCAGCTCCCTCTTTACCTCCACGGTCCGGTACAACACACATTACTGCTGATGCTGCACCAATCCGCCTGTCCATCTCACGCTCCATCTTACCATCACTCGTGAACAAGACCCCGAGATACTTGAACTCCCCCGCCTGGGGCAGTAACTCACCTCCAACCCAAAGGGGGCAGTCCACTGTTTTCCGGCTGAGAACCATGGCCTCGGACTTGGAGGTGCTGACTCTCATCCCAGACGCTTCACACTCGGCTGCAAACCGCCCCAGTGCATGCTGAAGGTCACAGCCCGATGAAGCCAACAGAACCACATCGTCCGCAAAGAGAACAGAGATGCTATTCTGCGACCACCAAACCGGACACTCTCCTCCCCCCGGCTGCGCCTTGAAATCCTGTCCATGAATATCACAAACAGAATTGGTGACAAGGGGCAGCCCTGGCGGAGTCCAACACCCACTTGGAACGTGTTTGACTTTGTGCCGAGAATGCGGACACAGCACTCACTTTGGTTATATAGGGACCGGATGGCTTGTAGCAGCGACCCCGGTACCCCATACTCCCGCAGTACCCCCCACAGGACCCCCCGGGGGACACGGTCGAAAGCCTTCTCCAAGTCTACAAAACACATGTAGACTGGATGGGCAAACTCCCATGACCCCCCAGGAGCCCTGCAAGAGTAAAGAGCTGGTCCACTGTGCCACGGCCAGGACGGAATCCACATTGCTCCTCCTGAATCCAAGGTTCGACAATCGGTCGTAGTCTACTTTCCAGCACCCTGGAATAAACTTTCCCGGGGAGGCTGAGCAGTGTGATACCACGGTAATTGGAGCACACCCTCCGGTCCCCCTTTTTGAAGACGGGAACCACCACCCCAGTCTGCCACTCCAAAGGCACTGTCCCCGACCTCCATGCGACACTGAAGAGGCGTGTCAGCCCAACAATGTCCAGAGCCTTCAGCATCTCAGGGCGAATCTCATCCACACCTGGCACCTTGCCACCAAGAAGCTCTTTGACTACCTTGGAGACTTCGGCCAGGGATATGGGTGAGTCTTCCCCCGAGTCTTCAAACTCTGCCTCCTCCACTGAGGACATGTTGGTCGGGTTGAGGAGTTCCTCAAAGTGCTCTTTCCACTGCTCGACAACATCCCCAGTCCGGGTTAGCAGCTCTCCTCCCCTGCCGAACACGGCCTGGGCCAAGCCCCGCTTTCCCTTCCTGAGTTGTCTGACGGTTTGCCAGAACTTCCTTGAGGCCAACCGAAAGTCCTTCTCCATAGCCTCCCCAAACTCCTCCCACACCCGGGTTTGTGCTTTGGTGACCACCGAGGCCGCCGTCCTTCTGGCCTCCCGGTACCTGTCCGCTGCTTCAGGAGACCTCTGGGCTAGCCAAGCCCGAAAAGCCTCCTTCTTCAGCTTAACGGCTTCCTTCACCGCCGGTGTCCACCAGCGGGTTCTAAGGTTGCCGCCTCGACAGGCACCGACGACCTTCTGACCACAACTCCTAGCGGCCGCCTCAGCAATGGAGGCTTTGAACATGGCCCACTCTGTTTCCATGTCCCCAACCTCCCCCGGGATGCGCGAGAAGTTCTTCCGGAGGTGGGAGTTGAAGATCTCGCGGACAGGGCCCTCCGCCAGACGTTCCCAGTTCACCCTCACTACGCATTTAGGTTTGCCAGGTCTGTCCGGCAGCTGTCCCTGCCATCTTATCCAACTCACCACCAAGTGGTGATCAGTTGACAGCTCTGCCCCTCTCTTCACCCGAGTGTCCAAGACATACGGCCGCAGATCTGATGATACGACCACAAAGTCGATCATCGACCTGCGGCCTAAGGTGTTCTGGTACCAAGTACACTTATGAACCACCCTATGCTCAAACATGGTGTTTGTTATGGCCAGTCCATGGCTAGCACAGAAGTCCAACAACAAAACACCACTCGGGTTCAGATCGGGGAGGCCATTCCTCCCAATCACCCCCCTCCAGGTTTCACCATCATTGCCCACATGAGCATTGAAGTCTCCCAGCAAAACTATGGAGTCTCCAGGTGGTATCCCTTCCAGGATGCCACCCAGGAACTCCAAGAAGGCCGGGTACTCTGAACTGCTGTTTGGTGCATAAGCACAAACAACAGTCAGAGCCTTCCTCTCCGCAACTTTCAGTCGCATCGAGGCAACCCTCTCGTTCCCCAGGGAAAACTCCAACACAGCGGTGCTCAGCCAGGGACTCGTGAGTATCCCCACACCTGCCCGGCGCCTTTCATCCTGGGCAACTCCGGAAAAGAAGAGAGTCCAGCCCCTCTCCAGGAGTTTGGTTCCAGATCCTGAGCTATGCGTAGAGGTGAGCCCAACTATATCTAGCTGGTACCGCTCCACCTCCCGCACCAGCTCCAGCTCTTTCCCTGCCAGAGAGCTGACGTTCCACGTCCCTAAAACCAGTCTGCGTCGCCAAAGGTCGGCACGCCCAGGTCCCTGCCCTTGCCTGCCGCCCGGCTTACACTGCACCCGACCCCGATGTCTATCCCTGCAGGTGGTGGGCCCCACAGGGTGGCGGCTCCATGTCGGTTTTTCCCTGTCCCCTCCCCTTATGATATCTCCATAAGGTGATGTCTTAATTGTATTGTCTGAACCATTCATTCCCCCCATGCTTCATCTGAGCAATGGTTACCTTTCAGGGCTTGAGGCAAATGCTCACTTGCTCAATGCTAATCTTTATCTGAAAAACATTTAACACAGGGTTAATTCTGGCTAAAGGTTAGGTTGAATCACCAGGGTTAGCATATGGTTAAAGTCTGTTATTATGGTTAGGGTTAGGAGTTAGTTTAAAGCTGCTGCAATCATTATTTTTATAGTAACAATGGGTCAAATGGCTATGTGTAATGTAAAGGTGTCACTCATAGTGACGAACTCACAGGGAATTATCACCTGACTCTGCAGTTCCCGCTCATTGTTTTGGTTTTACAAACTTCACTGTTTTGGATCATTCTCACGGCTCTCATCAACCTCGTTGCCAGCCTCAGCAGGCAGCTGAAAAAAGCGTCGATAAACCCACTGTACCTACCAAGCACCAAACAACAAACAAAGTTAGCAACTACCTGGTGAACATAATGGAGCATTTAGCAGCTAAAGAGTCAGATATTTCCCTGGAGAGTTGGCGGATACCAAAACAGAGCTAAAAGGAGAGTGATTATTGCACTTATATTCATGAAGTGGCAAGAAACATGACTTCAAATGAATGCTAATGTTGCTCTGGATGTGCTGGTTGTGTTAGTAGACAACTGTTTGCTACCACCTTAGCCATATCAACTTTTATAAGGTGATAAGTGTTGTGTTTATTTTGGACAAGATGGCGGCGTGTGAAGATGGCGATGTTTGCTTTTTTCACTGTAAATAGCAAAGCACATACTACCTATGACAGACTAACACTCATCAACATTGTTAAGTGCAGCAGACCTTGAGATGATCACTGTCCACAACATTGACCGTCCAGGCTTATCTGTCCCAGACACACCTAGCCAGACCCGCTGGACTAAACGCCATCACAAGTGGTGCAACTGCCCCAGGAAGAGGGGAAAAAGAGCCGGGTGAAGAGCTCATCTAACCCAGTTAAGACCTAATACCACCCGACTACCCAGTCTACTCTTGGCCAATGTCCAGTCGCAGGAAAGTAAAATGTATGACACAAGGCTCAGACTAACCCAGCAATGGGAAATTAGGCGATATCACCTTTTATGCTTGCTTTCATCTCCTCAACAAAGAGTCAGCTGCCAAGTCTGCCCCGCCACCAGAGGACTAGCCACTCTCTGTATCCACAGCAGATGTGAGATGAACCCTTCTGGGAGTGAATGTGAGTAAAGCTCCTGGGCCTTATAACATCAAGAACATGTGCCTAACAACTAGCTAGAGAGTGTCCCTGTACCTAAAAAGTCTTCCGTGTCTAGTCTAAATGACTACCACCCTATTGCACTCACCCCTATCTTATTAAGTGCGTTGAGAAACTGGTTCTCCAGCACATCAAAGACAACATCCCAGCCAGCATGGACCCTCACCAGTTTGCATTACGAGCCAACAGATCCAACAGATGTCATCTCTACTGCCCTCCACTCAGCCGTCACACATCTTGATAATAACATCAGAATGCTGTTTGTTGATTTGAGCTCAGCATTTAACACAATCGCCCCCATGAAGTTGGTTGGCAAGCTTCCCCACAAACAGACCCCAGACAGTCCAGATATGCGGTCACACCCCCTCCACTCTACTGCTGAACACCAGAACCCCCCAGGGCTGTGTGCTTAACCACCTCTTGTTCACCTGGTACACCCACGACTGCAACCCCCGACATGAAGAGAACTGTTGTGAAATTTGTAGACGACACCACCACCATTGGCCGAATTACAAACAACGACTTCATATGGAGGAATTAACACACACAACAACAGGAGGCAAAGACACACACCCCTGTCTACATCAGTGGAGTTGGGGTGGAGTGGGTGAACAGTTTTAGATTCCTGAGATTCAGCGTCACAGAGGACCTGTTATGGACATCACACATATCCACCCCGGTAAAGAAGGCTCACCAATGGCTATACTTTTTAGGGAAACTTAAGAAGGCAAAATTCCAGTGCCAAGTTCTTGTTAACTTGTGTGCTTGCACTTTGTGTGCTTTGAGTGTTTTCAAAAATCAATAATTTGACTTTTATTTAAGTACCTTTTTATAACAAGTATTGTACTTCACTACATTTCAAGTCGTATCCGTTACAGAGTAAGAACAAAAGTCACATAAAAAAGACATGATAAACAGTGTGAGAATAGAACAAAAGAAATGTATTAAATCAGCAGCTGCTGCAGAGAAGAAGCTGCTGGTGTGTCTGCGGCCGCAGGAGGGCAGAGCTCCAGAGAGCTCCATGTCCAGAGAGGCCCCCAGCCACAGCCTGGTCACCTTGCTGCCCTCTGGCAAGCGATACAGAAGTATCCGCTGCCATACCACCTGACTATGGAGCCGCTTCTTTCCTCGGGCTGTGAGACTCCTGAACTCCTCGACATCCTCTGTACACAACTGCATATAAATGACTCTTCTCATAAACCTCAGCTCTATATGTTACACACGCACACTATTCTATACATTGCACTGCATGTACACATTACCTTTGCACTACCCCCCTTCCCACTACTACCTCAAGTTTTTACACTATAACTTGCATATTACACTGATATTGCAAATATTGTACATATTTGTGTGTGTACCTGTGTGTCTTCCTTGTAAATATAATTTAGTTTTCCTTTTTTATTTCTTTTTTAGTGCTACTTTTATAAACATTATTTTATTTTATTGCCTATTTTATTGTTTTATTCTATTCTAATTTAAAATATTTGAATATTTGTTCAGGGGCGTGACCAGGGAGCGTGCTGCCCCATTAATTATGATTGGCTATCTGCCCAGTCAGAGGCGGGACCTTCAGTTTGAACCAACTGTCTAATGAGTAAACCAGACTTTCATTTATAGGTGCAATTCAGTGTTAAACCTGAGAGGTAGCAATGCACTGGAGTAGCACCTAGCCTGCCAAAAACCAAGAATATGAATAAGAATAGGGCTTTGGTTTGATTTGGAGCTGTATTTTTGAATGTGCATTGTTGTCTTTTGTATGTAGCCTTGGTTTGGAGGTACAGTTTCTTTTTAAGGACTTAAAGAATAAAGTACGGAAGCTTTATATTACATTTGTATGGTGCCACTCTGTCATGTTGTGACTGGTAGGTCTATTTATCTTTTAAATTACATTTTTAAACACAGGAATGTAAGAAACTGTAAGATACAGTAAAGTTAGTAATTAAAATAGATATGAGTAGTGGAGACATAAATGGCAAATTAACGCTATTCTGACGTGTGTGTGTATGTGTGTGTGTGTGCGTGCGCACGTACTTCATGCCACCCCTGCATAAATCAGAGCCCCACTTGGGCCACCCCAGTTTAAAAAGTTTGGACACGCCACTATTTGTTTCCTGTTTGTGTAGTGTGGAGGGGGCTACAACTGCATTTCATTTTCCAGTCCTGTATTGTATAACATCAATAAAGCTGAACCTTGAACCTTACAGCTTCTTGTGCTGCCCCCAAGTGGCCAAGAAAATCAACCACCACAGGTTTAAAGTTTGGTTTTGTTTGAGGTTAGGAAAGCAGGATTTGATTTAAGAATACATTTTTGCTTCTTAACAATTATAAGGAAAAATGTGTGTGTGTGTGTGTGTGTGTGTGTGTGTGTGTGTGTGTGTGTGTGTGTGTGTGTGTGTGTGCATGCGTATGGTGTGAGAAACTAACAAGTTTGCTTCAGCACATACATACAGTAGCCTACAGTAGCACATGCAGCACATGCAGCTGTGACTCACAAACCACCATTTCTGAATATTTAACAAAAAACACATATTATCTGCATCAATGTACAATGTGGGCTAAAATAATAATTACAGTATTCAGTATTAAACGGTCACTTCACCCAAATCACACACAAAAAAAAAAACATATTTTCTCACTTACTCCATGGTTTTGTGTTATGCTCTGAAACTAGTGCTGCCACCCCAATACAATGAAGGTGAATAGGATTTTGTTTGTGCTGATCAAAGCACTAAAAATTACATTTGAAAAATTCCACAGCAACTTGTCATTCCAGAAACAATCAATAATCCACAAACCTCACTGTCAACAGTTTTCACTGGCTGATTTCTCAGGTACTAAGAAATTGCACAAAAAAAACATCCACAGTGAGGATTAAGTGCAAACATAAGTTTTTGTGATCGAGATGAATGGACTATTTAAGATCAAGTTCTCTCTGTTGTCTGACAGTTTTAACAGTCATAGCTCTTCGTGGGTTACAGAGACAATAAAATGCTCATTTCTCACCAGTCAGGCTCACAGGTGGTTCCGATCTTGCTTACAGTGTATCTGTTCCAGCCCAGCACTGGAGGGAAGGTCCAGATGAAGGAGAAGGTCCAGACGAACAGCAGACCCAGGATCGCATGCTTTGCTTGCAGTCGGATGTTCCCCAGAGGCCGGCAGATCACGAAGAATCGCTCGAAGGACAGAACGGCGAGGGACCACAGGGCCACGATCCCTGAAGCAAACAGCAGGAGGTCAGCGTGCTTGACAAAGTATCCCAATTCTGTGCTGTGCAGATGTAAAAGTGGCGATAGTGTTGCTATAAATAGTTTAATGATCCAGGATGGGTGCATTAGACTGCCTTCTAATGGGCTAAAAAAAGCAGACTTTAATTATGGTAATAAGTCACTCTCACAGACCGGTTAATTACCTATCCCTCCACAGCCAGGTACTCCTATAGTGTCTGCCTACTAGGCTCACTGGAGAGGACAAAAGAGAGAGGTGGAAACCAGGGTGTTCAATTATATCACACACATTTAAACAAGAGCCTCTGCAAAGGTTCATTACACCAATGTTTTTGTAGCTTTCTAAAGTAGACTAAAACTGACCATCAAAGAGTGTGTTTTTCTAGAAAACCGTCCATCCTGTTTTTACCCAATACATGTTTTATGTATTTATCTGTAAAGCACAGGTGCGCGCAGATAGAAAAGCTAAAAAACAATAGACAGAAATAGAAAATATTCTCACCCTGAGCAGAATATTAAGAGGAGCATCCATCCTGCTCATCGGAGAGAGCTAGCTCAGCTTAATCACCTCCTAATGTACTCATGTATACCCCCCTACTCACACACACACTCACACACACAGGTGATATCAATGCAAAGCACACTGTTAGAAATTGCTGTAAATTTACCTCAAAATATCAACAGTATTATCCTGTTATATTTAAATGCAGTACATTACTGTTAATTTTGGTTGGTGAAATGACTTAGATGAAAGATAACGGTATTTTACAGTATTAATTGCTCAGAGGAGAAAAAACAGTACTTTACAGTATTTTTTGCATTGCATTTTGGGAACAGAAAACTGCATTGAGCCCACACGTGTTCAAGTTGTGATTTTTCATCCATCTTCATCTTGTGAATTAATAGGTGAGTGCCTACTTTGCTTTGCTTGTTAGCATAGACAAAATACATAACATTTGCAATCAACTCATATTGTGCTGTGATAATGGTTTGGTAGCCTACCTACCATCAGATCCCAACATCAATAAAACATTTGTAACATTGTATTTATGTCTCTTTATGTTTGGGATTCTTTTACTAAAACTGTTTTCTTTAAGTGAATTGTTGTCAGACTGAGTAATGCACATTGGACTTGAATTAGGTTAACTTGTAAGTTTTCAAGTCAGATTTGAGATTGGAGTCTGAGCTGACACAAACAGCGCAGACAGAAACCTCATTCAAGCGGTCAGTGTGGCCAGCTAAGGTTAACTACTACAGTTAGCTAGTGCAGTTACTAATGTTGAGTTTTATGCGGGGATGCATGATATTCTTTATCTTCTAATCTGCAGAAGGTGGATGATACTGGAATTGTAACTAACTTTTTAAACACTCATTTCAGTGGGAAGCGAACTGTGACACAGCGGAGTGGAGCTGGATTTCTAAATCGGGTCTTTCAAATTACAGAGTGAGTTTCATCCAACCTTAGCTACTAAATTCTTCTTCTTCTGCAAAGTGCAGCCTTCAAACAACGTTGCAAATTTTATTTAATTACTGTTCCATTGCTGTCACTGTAGCATGTGACTAACAAAACAATTACAGTAATTTCCCGAAACCTGCAATGTTAGGCAAAACGTTAATTTCCATTGAAGTGCCCTTGTACTTTCAAATTTCTCGGTATATGTGTAATCTCTATCCCTCTATACATAGGGGGAAATCTTTTCTGTAAAAGTGATGTGGTTATTTTGTTTCTTTAATGTTGGCTGTATTTTGGATTGTGTTGGTCCAAATTGGTGATAGAATATTCAGAAAGGATAATTCATATTCACAGTTTAGCTGTTCTTCAGTGTTGCATCCAGGACTGCAATAGGAACTTCAAAAAATTAGCAGCTTTGAAATCACATCTTCACAGATATCACAAGGAGCGTGTGATGAAGATCACATCTGTGCCCTGCAGTAGACCTAGCATGCCATGTTGACTTGTGTAGTGCCAAAATGTAACATTACCTACACCTAACGTAGTAAAGGGCAGTGTTCTTGATACAAGAATAGACTTTGCTATATTTATATTAGTGAGTAAACTTATTTCCCAACCTAATTCTGAACACACATTTGTTTTTCAGGCGGTTCATCGGGATCAATCCTGAGAGAGGCACCAAGGCTGGACGAGGAAAAGTCCTGTCAAAACAGACGGGAAAGGTCGCCCAGAAGAAGGTGACATCAGTCAACCCTCGTGTCTCCAGTCTACTAAAGAAACTAATGGACTTTGAGTGGGACTTTATATAAGACAGTGAGCCCAGTCATTCACACACACACACACACACACACACACACACACACACACACACACACACACACACTCTTTTAGTCTCTTAGCCACACTTTTTTTTTTCACTAAGTCATTCTTGGCCACTCACTCAGTTTTTCAGTCATTCACTCAGCCACTTTCTCAGTTATGCACTAACTCACTCAGTCAGTCTTTGTTCGTGTCCAGAGTTCAGTTTTTAGACAGACTACAAGACTTGTTAAAGTACTGTATTTATTATTTATATGGCTGAAATTTAAGTTTAGTTACCTGAATGAGCTTTGGGCTTTGTTTTACCAATTACCTTCCAATTTTAGAGGAATGTTTTGCAATTTCATTCACTTCAGTCATTCACTTGGTTTCTCAGCAACTGATTTTGATAATATTTTATGTATTTATTTGTGTTCAGTGTTCACAATGACTGCACTTCTTGTTAAAGTTTATTTTTTTTAATGGCTGAAATTTTAGTTTTTGCCCTAAACATGCCTCAGGCTTTTGTTTTTCAAGAAAGCTTTTCAAAAGTTATTCAAAAGCTTAATAAAGAGAGACATGATTTGAAAAGACACTTTTAAGCTGTATTATTTGTCTCACTATTTCAAAAGCTATATTTATACACTGTATTAAAATATGGTATTTTTATAGCAAGACTGCTAAGCAATAATTTAACAAATCACAAGGTTTAGAAAAGAAATGTAAAAAAAAATCATTGTAGTCCTTTTTGCTAGCAGTCCATCATATATATATATATATATATATATATATATATATATATATATATATATATATATATATATATATATATATATATAAAGCTCCAACGCTGACACCGCTATGGGAGTTGTGTGATGCAGCCCTGCAATTACAGTACCAGAAAAAGGGAAATACAGGTGAACCTACCGAAAAAGGTAACAGCAAACCCCTCCAAGACGCAAGCCCACTTCCCAAGGAAGAAATAACCCCTGGAGTTTGTCAGGAAACTTATTACTCCACCGATGAGGGAGACCAGAAAGTCAGCGATGGCCAAATTAACTATAATATAGTTCAGGGGCTGTCTGAGTTGTTTGAACTTGAAAGTGACAAACATGACGAGGAAATTTTCGCTCAGAGACAGCGAGGTAATCACAAACATGAGCACGGCCAGGACAGTGAAGTTCCACGGCGCGATGTTCTTGATGGGTCCATTAAACGGATCATCTGTAGTTGGGAGTTCAGCTGCCACCGTGTAGGACACAGCGTTCACTGACAGACTTAAAGTATCCATTGTCCATGCCCAGAGTGTAGGCTACTTGCTTGGTGACCCTTACCGAGAGGAAACCCTGTTATTTCTCTTTTTCTCACACTCACAACTTCATGCGCTGCCGCTCCTGAACAGCCGCGCTCCCTGGTCTGCGTTAAACGCGCTGCCTGCTGCGCTGTGGAGAGTCCTGTGCGCCCTGGCACCCTTCTTTGACAATGTTCTTGTGTTGAAGTCCTCGTTGGTTGACGCGCACGGTGGAGCACGGGAGAGAGAAATCCGCCAGAAATGTTGAGGTGAGCTGTTGGAAAGCTTGGGTCTACATGTGAGAGCAGAGTAGCGGCGGAGCACACGTTGCACGGTGCAATGGGGCGATATCTTGAAAAGCGCTGGCAGCAAGTGCACGAATGACCGATCAGTGGCATCTTGGAAGCTCTTATATAGGCGGCTGCGGCATCACTGCTGCCCTCCAGGAGAGGCGACAGGACACCGCGCGTCCTCTTCATGTGCGCTTCTTTGCGCGCTGCCGGCACTGATGAGCTTACAGCTGCAATCGATTCCACAGTCCTTTTACCACAAACCATCAATTATAACCAGTCATGATTAATACATCAATACACCATCTGGAATTACACATTGAGATGGTGTGTGATGGTGGCTTTGCCTTTTCCGGTGCGCTATTCATTAATCATGAGTAATAGGCACCCTGGCAGGCTGATTGTGTACATAATTGTATTCGTCAAAATTAATTGCACGTGTTCACCTTTCACACACTGTAGAACTAAAATATACTGCATATAGGCAGCTTTGGGTGATATGTGTCAAACACCTGCTCAGTCAATTAACCTGGATCGATTCAACCAAGGCTTATAATCTTTTATGTAGCCTACTTCTGTGCTTTGTACAGTGTGGTTATGACATACAAGCCTTGTCTGCCTGCTGCATGATAATTTCAATCAATAGTAATCCTTGCTGCAGCTAAATGTGGCATCAAGAGGTCAAGTCACACCAGGCTGGGCTTTGATTATGTTAGACTGACCCCCCACCCCACCACACAGACACACACCACCATTACCACCTGCTAACTACTCATTTAATGAGCTTTAAAAAAGGCACACCCTTTACATGCAGTTTTTCTCCCTTTTCAGTCCTGTCTTCTACAAATCTAATAACCATCTGTTAATGTGCTACAAGCAGACTGACAGCGAACTTCAGAGTCATCATTCGTTCACCACTAAGCACACATGATCATTGAAAAGG
The DNA here is from genome assembly GCA_008360985.2 of Macquaria ambigua. Classification (NCBI taxonomy): domain Eukaryota; kingdom Metazoa; phylum Chordata; class Actinopteri; order Centrarchiformes; family Percichthyidae; genus Macquaria; species Macquaria ambigua. The sequence continues at coordinate 83,081 of VMKM01000200.1, forward strand.
ATGAATGATATTCATGTGCTGAACAGATGGTCCACGGCACTTGTTTTTAAAGCTATAGAATGGCTGCCTGAGCTTATGTGCTGCTTCACTCTACACCTCACACCTTGCACCTGCACAATATAACCACAACAGTCTTAGAAAAGTGTGTGCAATGAGCACAAATTCTCAAACAAAGACAGAAATCATTTTGATTTTTTAAAATCTGCATGAAATGATGTGACACTTAAAGATTAGAGGTTTAAGGCAGCTATAATTGGTCAGGAAAAGGTTATGGGAAGCACTTTGAATGCATTTTGAAAGCTAAGTGTCAATCCACCCCTCTGCCTTCACACCTTTCATCATGCTAATTCAATGTCTGTCTATTTTTGGTCCTTAATCCATATAATCATTCAATGAGGGGAAAGCAAATTACGCCCTTTTTGTGTACAAAGCATTAACATTATCTGCATTTAAAGGCGTTATTTCACTTAACTGAAACCACAGCACACTAACTGTCTCACTCAAGAGCATCTACAGTAGTCTGTATCTTGGTTGTTTAGGGGAATGGGGAGAAGTTCTTATTTGGACGGTTGCCAACATTTCCCAAGCTACAGCTGTCAAAAACGGCTTCTTTCAGGACAGAAAGGAAAATATCTAGTGCTGGCCTATTGGAAGGTGCGTATCACACTGAGGAACTGTCTCATCCATAACTCCAGTGGCCTGTACAGGAGGAGGTTATGACTGAGACATTATTAGTAGCTCAAACATTGGAGTAAAGCTCCCAACTGAACCTAAAAGTGTTGTAGTGATCATATTGCAAGAATGGTGGATGGTCCAGTTGCACTGAAGAGCTGCTACTGACATTAAGCTGGTTTCGCCCAGATGTATTTCAATAATCATACTTTGCACTTTAATGCACAGTGTGAAGATTCAAAAGGATCAGGAGTTTCAAAAGGATAAAGAATTAAAGATGTGTTCCACATTTATTCCAAATTTTACAAGCATGTCATTTATATTTTAGGTTCCACTTTCACTTTAACTTCCACTTCCACTTTAACTTAGAGGCAGAACTTGAAGGTCAAGTCCACACCTGCACAGAACTTTTCCTCAGAGGTGAATCACCTTCCCGCTGTCTCCATCTCTGCCCAGTCTTTGATCTAGTTCCCTCTTGTGGAAGCCATCTTTGTCACACCTCAGTGACCATCACGTAAATGAGGATTTATTGCCTCTGCTGTCTGTCCAGACCTCTGTATGACTGCTTTTTGTTTGGCAGGTGTTTTAAAGTGCCATTACCAAGTTCAACCTTGTGCTTTGTTCAAGAAGAGTCAAAAGAGCAGATCCAATTAGTTTCGGTCCAAATTTCGGACCAATTTTTGCTAAAGTACTTTCCATGATTTTCTTTAAATAGCCTGTGGCATCACTCCCTCTGCAGCAGCATTGATTTGTATTTCTCTTGACAAAATGGTTGTGCATGAACACCTACAAGCTGACATGGTAATTCTGAGTCCGTGCAATGACTTAAACCCCTTACAAACCTGAACGCTAACAATATTGAAGAAATCACCATAGGTTACAACATTACATCACTGTGGTGCATGCGGCTTTGCAGTACTGATGTTTTCAACCTTGCTCTGTTGACAGACAACACAATCCCATCTCATCCCATCTCTCTATTACGTGTTTACCAAGCTTCCACCAGGGCAGTGACCTGTGGAATTGGCTGGTCTAGCTGTTTCACCGAAGGCTTATGGGTTGAATGGGAATACAAGCCCATGGGGGAAATCCTGAGAAACGCTGGTAACTGAAGGACAGCCCTAAAATGGACAAGTTTGTGGTCATTCCTTCAGCACTCTATTACAGCGTGGAAGTGGTTAAAATGGGAGAAATCCTTACAGACCTTTTCCCATATTAGCTGGTGGTGCATTGATCCAATGAAAAACTGTATAAGTAGAAGACACCCACTGTTATTTTGTAGAAAGAAGTGGAATTTGATGACAGATAGCTTGGTAAATATGACTTTATTCATGCCACTTATAAATATACACTTAATATATATTTCAGTTTTTCTAAATACACAAGTACACCCACTGATGTTCATCCACCCCAACTGGAAATTAGTCTCTTTTATAGAATCTTGCATAGTTAAAAAAAAGGTGTTCTTCATTCTCCATATATAGAGAGTTTGGAGGGTGGTGTCTTCTTTTTATCATCTCCAAAACCCAAAATACCAGAGCAAATATGGTATGAATAGATTAAACAGCGTGTTTGTGTGCTCTAATGTAAGCTAGTTAGCATGTCCGGCTAACTAGCTAACCTAGAGTAGTAAGCAATACTTCCAAGACTGAGGAGAATTTCATATTCATACTACATTTGCGTACATGTTTTGTGGGTTTACGGGTTACATTCAAAAGAGCCCTGTTCATGATAGCATAATCCACTGTGTATATTGTGTTCTCACTGTGTGGAAGCCGGCCCTAAACGCTGCTATATCAGAGTAACGTTAGCAGCTCTGTTCTGTGATTTGGATTTATACTCCGGAAACTCCAGCCAAACTTGTTATCAACGTAGATAGATAGATAGATAGATAGATAGATAGATAGATAGATAGATAGATAGATAGATAGATAGATAGATAGATAGATAGATAGATAGATAGATAGATCACCAAACCCGCTGGTTAATCCTCATGCCAAAAGCCTTTTCTCTTGGAATGTTAAAAGTGAAACCATACCGCTTGAAAATACAAACAGCTGCTTGTCCAAGTTATGTAGGCGTAGCAGCCCAACAGGGTTATGTTACAATGAAATATGAGTCTGATCTTACATTTTTCCATATCATACTTATAATATTAGGACTAACTAGCTCTACACTGCATGAACAGTGCTGTGTCTTTGTTTACATGTCTTCTACATGGATCATTAGCTGGTGAGGATGCTGACTTTCTGCCTGCAGCTTTAGCCTCAGTTTTTTACCACGAGTGGTGAACCAAGTATGTAGCCAGCCATCAAGTGCATATAAGACAGGGTTCTCATTTTAAAATGAGTCAGCTTGAAAAACTAAAAAGTCAACTGGAGACTCAACCAACTCAAGGAGCTATTGTTAGCTTAATTACCTGGTTAGCCACAGCCAATCAAATTTGCTAGCGACAGTTGTAGAAATGTGAAGCATCCTTTTGAATACCTGTGTGTGTGTGTGTGTGTGTGTGTGTGTGTGTGTGTGTGTGTGTGTGTGTGTGTGTGTGAAATCAAGGAACCAATATCGATACAGATAAATCTGCCACTATTATCATTGTAAACTGCACATGAGCCATGCAAGAATGGAAAGCTTGCGTGGCAACAGTAACTGAAGGGGATGGGGCGTAGCTGCCTTGTCTCAAAATAATCTTCATTTAATACAATATAATATAATAACAATCTAAAAATATAATATCCTATCCTAATCTGCTTCAAGTGCCCCAACACCCTCACCAACTTCATCTCCTGTCATGCTCTCCTACTCTCTTGTTCTAGGGTTTTCACACCTAGTCAATACATGGGACAACATATTGACTCTGTGATCTGCAGGTTGGTTTATGGGGTTCTCCTGTTTCCCTGGTGGACAGGAGAAACAAAACTGATCTCACGGGTATTGTTTATTTCACTTCCCATGCTCCAAATCACCTGCAGTGTGCAGAAACACCCTCCAGCTCTGAAGCTTTTGTGTTGGTGTGTGTGAGTGCAGTTGCAATAACATCCTGTGACTTATTTAGGTGAGTCTGGACATGTGTGCAACACTCCAGTCCTCTGCTTGATGATGTAGTGAAATATACAAAACAGTTTGGAGACTTGGCGGTGAATTGTATTTCTAAAGATTTCTAAATCTATGCTTGGACACACTGACGAGACCGTCTCAAACTGGGATTTGAATTGAAATACTAGACTACACACAGACACAAACACATTCATACAAAAACACACCTTGCTTTTGAGAATTGTGTATTCAAGGAGCGTAGATGGTGTATTGAAAGTTCTCTCACAGACCTGTCTGGTTATCAGAAGTCGATTAAAAAATGTGATTTCAAAGCACAGGGTTATATGCAGTAACTACCAACCGAACAAACATTTCAGGCTCCACTCTGAACCAAATTCCAATAAAATCCACATGAGACATTTGAGCCTGCATACCCACTTTGAACAGCTGCCTTAACAGACTGGTATACTGTATGTTTCACTGGAGCAAGGAGTGTGTCTCAAATGTTGATAGTCGAGGTTCTACACCTAGCATTTTAACATGAAATACAGCCACCAGCAACAATATTGGGATTCATGCCAGTAATTACAACCACTCCACTTGGACAATAAATGTTTTACAATGCTTTCACTGCATCTGTGTATGTATGTATCTACAGTACATCTACATATTGGCCAACAAACGAGTTACATTTCTCTAGTTCATTATGAATTTAGCAATATGACACCCAATTTCACTAAATGAGCTAAAGGCTAATAAGTGTAATTTAACTAATTTGCATCACTCCCAAATGATCATGATGATGATGCTATTTGAAGGCAAGGTCTCTACTGTTTGCTGTCCTACTGAAAGCAAGTTGAACTAGAGAAGGCAATTTCTGAAGGAACTGCGGTGTGAATGCTGGATGTTGAAAGGCTGAGGCTAAACTGGATTGCTGGCTTGAAAAGTTGAATAATACCAATAATGTATGAAAGATGTGGAATATTTTAAAGATTGCTGAAAAGCTGAGGCTAAACTGGATTTACTGGCTTTAATTTGTATGAAGAGGCAGCTGAATGAGTATGGAGAGGTGGAAATGTGGGAGAGGATCTAAGTACAATGAATAGGATTTAAAAGTTTAATAAACCTCATATTGCATGAAAAATGTGGACCATTTTAAGGTTTGAATGGAGTTTCTAGCTAAAAGTATGAATAAAGAGATAAGACTGTTGTTTGAAAAAGTGTGAAGATGTCTTAGTCCTGTGTGTGTGTGTGTGTGTGTGTGTGTGTGTGTGTGTGTGTGTGTGTGATAAGCTCATCTCAATCAGCTGTGTGTCCCCAGCTGCAGTCTAAGGTTGCCAAGGTAACTGCTGGGTGTGACTCCTGGCTCAGAGAGTTCATATCACAGAGATTTTAGCTGAGGCACACCTCTAAAACTCCTGCTTCTAACTCAAAGACCATAACTCTTACCACCTAAAGTTTGATACCGTGAGAGAGGGACACCGTGCTGAAGGGACTGTGTGAAATTTGTGTGTGTAGTGTCAAAAATGTGAGAATTAGAGCAGGTTAGAAAAGTCCCTGATCTGCCTCCCTCCTGAAAATTCAGTTTTCACACTGTTGCACTGGGTGGCATGTTCCTTCACTACCATTTCAAGTCAAACTGCCACGATGCCGTAAATACTCACTAACAAACTAAATGTATATTGATCCGTGGCTGAAAATAGTCCCCAACAAATGCACCATTTACTCCTGTTTAAGTAAAGTTTGCCAAAAACTACAGCGCCCAGCTGTTTTAGGCCTTTTTTTAAAAATGAAACTGTATATCTGTGATCCGTTTTTAAAGATTTGCATCTTCAGTAGGAACCAGTGGGCTGGGAGCTGACAGACAAGGACATGGGGAAGTCAGAAAGTATAGCATGACAAACTAATGCATTGTTAGTTTTAGTCTTTTCTTGAAGTTTTTTAAGAAAAATAGAGAAAAACACAGGCCTTGTCCTTTAATATAACTGCCATGAACAAAGACAGTGACAGCTGCTGCTGAAAATTGCTATTTTTATTGGGAACCTCAGGTCAGATTTAGACAATAAAATCCCCTTTATTCCGTACACAGAACAATGTGACTTTGGCACAAAACAGCAGTGGTGGAAAGTACATTTACACAGATAATTTGTAACTTTACTTGAGTATTTCCATTTTCTTCTACTTTAGACTTCTACTGCACTACAATTCAGAGGGAAATATTTTCACGCCACTACATTTATTTGATAACCTTTTTTCACTAGTTACTTAGCAAATTCAGATTAATAATACAAAATATAACCAACAAATAAATTATTATGTGTTATTATGGATTAGGATTAGCCTGACATCGCCAGACTAATTCGCATATGCGAATAGATAGATGTTACTATTAATCTGACAACATATTACAGTCTTGAGATGCTACATGTACCATCTTTAAGAAGTTCTGATTATTATTAAAAAAGGTGCAGATATGGGAGTGCACCTTTTTCCCTCCAGAGGCAGATTAATCCTATGTAACAGATGCGATGTTCCTATCTTTGGCATACAGCTGTCAAACTGTTCTTTGTTAAAAGTAAATCAGGCAGATCAATAATTCCCACTGGCCTCTGCGGACTCAGAGGTAAGATGACCTCTGCCATTCTCCTCACAGCTTTGTGATTTTCCAAGAATGCAGTTCTAAACCGAGTTTTGAGTAGTGAAAGGTCTTACACTGATTACTCTTGAGGCTGGTTCACTTTGTAAACGAAATATTTAAAACTAAATATTTGTTCACCTTGAGAGATTTTTAATGCAGCAATACAAATCAATTTCAGGCCTGCAATGAAAGGCAGAGCCAGTTAGAGAAAAGATCTGTATAATTACAGGTCACCTACAAGTATTGCTTTTCAGATTAGGTCTTACTGATTTGAAATGAGTGAGGACCGATCTGATAATCAGCAGCTGTGAGTTAAATGTGTCCCTTGAGATGCTGTTGTTGTGTTATTAGTCTACTGCACACAACCTGTGCTCATCTTAAGCATGTGTTGAAAAGGTTGTTGAGAAGGAAATGCTCTGTAAAGTGCTGCTGTTGGTTGAAACTGCACCTAAACTTATTCTTATAGTATTTTGGTCATTCTGGAGATAAAGAGAGGTTGTCTAACTCCTGTCCCAAAGCTTCCTGCCACAGCAGATCCACCCTGACACTCATCTGCACAGATATTGTACACATTACTATGGGACACTATAAAAAATATTGTCTAACATATTTAACATGCTTTACTAATTTAGTAGCTTTAGTATGCAATGCTCATCTGTATTATGTTGGAAAAAATTAACAAAAATATAATAAAAATAAAAATCTGATTGTATGAGTGATACTCAATATGAAGGACTTGGATCAGGGAAAAAATTTGGACGTCCCTACCTTGATTGAGCTCTTCAAGAAATCACTTTAAACAGAGGCTCAGGCTAGGGGCCACCTCAAGCCTTGGTTCCCTTGGGCCTATGCCCATTTAGTAACCCATCCAATTTACTTTCAGACAGTGTGGAATAAGATCATTTTTCCAATCTTAAGGCTACTCAAAGGAATTGTTTGACATTTTGGGAAATATGCTTATTCACTCTCTTGCTAAGAGTTAGATGAGAAGATCACCACTCTCATATCTGTACATTAAGTGTGAATCTAAAGCCAGCAGCCAGTTAGCTTAGCTTAGCATAAAGACTGGAAACAGGCAGAAACAGTTAGCCTGACAAAATCTGCCCACCAGTGTAAAAGCTAAGCTAGGTGGCTGCTGCCTGTAGTTTCACATTTACCGTACAGACGTGAGAGTGGTGTCAATCTTCTCGTCCAACTCTCGTCAAGAAAGTGAATTAGCATATTTCCTAAAAATGTCTAACTATTGCTTTAAGTACAACAGCTGTTTCTTGATAACCGATCGCAGACAGCCCTAACTGCAGAGACAAACACACTGCATTTCCTGTGGCACCATAAAAGCCACCTCATGTTTCGCCAGTTGAACATTTTTAATAGGAAGCAGCAGCAGGATGTTCAGTTTGCATTAGCAATAACTGAATACAGTTCTGATACAGTGTAAAGAGAGCGAACAGTAAATAGTGGCTGTTATCAATTAGAAAAAATTGCGCTGTATTGCATGCATGCATTTTCCTGTGAATCCTTTGTGCTTAGATAGGCAATCTGTATCCACTGTGAGAATGGCAGACTCCGCCACTACCAAAAACTACTATATAGAAAGGTAATTACTGAATGTAAAAACATTGACTGGCTATCTCAGAAAAAATGCTGACCATAAATAATATTAGAAATGGGATTCAATTTCATGAAAATCTCAATAATTATAACTTTAAATGGTTAACAACTAACAAATCTTCATACTCACTGCATGCTTTTCCTTTGAGCTGGGCACAGACTAAAGGAGTTTTGGGCCGATTTATCCCCTATTCACCCCCCCCAACAATTGGAGGATAAATCTGATCTGGGACCTTGGTTGGTACAGATTTTTGGCCCAGATTATCTGGTAATATGAGGGGTTTACAGATCCAGTCTTAAGCTGCCACGATAATTTCGAACATATTTGATATTTAGGAGTTAAAATCTGGATGATTACGTCAGTACTCCGAGCGGGACCACAATAGCCAATGAAAGAGACAAGTCTACAACGAGACGGAAGGGAATGAGAGGACTTGTGAACATTAGCGTTACAAGCAGTGTGCAAAATACTCTATGACAATTGGAGGGTCTCATGGCATGGCCGGTAAAAAAAAAATTTAAAAACACACACACACACATTTTTCATTCTCAGTGGAAAAATAAGAAATGTTATCAAAAACGTTCTCACAAGGTGACCTGCTCCTATTACCAGCAAAAATGGTCAGAGCGCACAACGAGGAACTAAATAAATATTAATAAATAAATAAATAATTAAAAACAGGCGTTTTCAGTAAATCATTTTCACTTGTGTTTCCTGCTCATACAAACTCAATCTCACAGACACACACTCACATCTCTCCAAAACTATGCGTAATATTATGCACAGCTGGCACAGTGTAGATACCTTCATTAATTCACCAGGATTGGAACTGTTAACTGACCTTGTGTGCTTTTCTGACACAGTGAGCTGTTCTGAAAGATTCACATACATAGATACAGCGACATCATGTGTAGAATAGCAGCAAATCTTTAAACCCCATGTTTTATTACTGTGTTTCCAGATTTAAGGACTATTTAAAAACTTCTTCCGTTGGATAAATAAGGACATAAGACATACCGGTAAATCTGTTTTTCAAATATGGAGAAGAGGAGCAGAACCACGGAGTCAGAACGTAGCTACTATTGCGCTGCAGAATTACAATGTCCATGTCAGCAGCTGCAGCACCAGTATAGGCTACATCAGCTGCCTGTTCACTGTCATCAGTCACATTTTCTGTGTTGCTCCTCACCTTTCAATATTTAAACATGAAAATAAAATTTACAATACAGATAAATAGTGAATAATTAGCTTGATTTTGATTTTGATGTCTTCGGGGGGGTCCAAGACCCCCTGAGACCCCTCGTATTTCGCACACTGGTTACAAGCTAACGTTAGTCCCGGAGCAGCTGATGGTGCTGCCAAGCAACAGTAAACATTCTAGCCCTTGAGGCTAACGTTAGCTAGCATACTACTGTTGACACATATTAAAACTGACAGTTAAAATCTCACCTCCAAATTTCCAGCAAATGAGGATTTATTTGATTTGTTTTTGTGTGTGTACATAATTCTGCCACACTGTAGCATGTAGCATACAGTACCTGCTTCTTACACAAGCGGGATAACAAGAGGTAAGACATGAGTAACTTTTTTCTCATAATAGGAAGTGATACGACATTTACAAACATGCCCCCGGAGAGTATTTGTAAAGGTCAAGTCACTGCAACACCAGTGTCACATTACACCAAATGAACAGCATAATGCCGTGCTTTCTGATTCAGCATAGCGCTAAAATGTTACAACAAATGAGCAGTTTAACATCAAAGTCATTTATCTGTACAATCACAAAGGCTGCTGCAGCTTCATGGAACTACTGCATATTATTAGCATGTGCAGGGAACATCTGGCATTGTGTACAATTACAAAAGAGTAATTAGCATTTATATAGGTTCCAAGTGTGGCAGGGGAACATGATTAGAATAACTACAGGAGGGGTAAAGGCTGAGGTCTGATTACCACTGACAATGTGTGACTTAATGAGAGCGTTCATGTCCCACTTTGCTATTATGCCACTCTCCACTACCGACCAATTAACATATGTTGGTGAACATGACATCTAATAGTTTGGAATAAAAATTAGATGAAGGAAATAATTTGAACTTTCACAGCTTTTCATTTCTTATTCATGAAAGAAATGTAGTTGCTGAAGTTGTGATTTACACTCCGTTCTGCAAGAGTGGTACAATCAGATTGTTCCCAGCTGCCTGTAGTCTCGATTCCATCTTCTCCAGCTTGACCAATACACTAATGTGGGGATAAATGCCAGTCCATTTCCCTTACCTGCCTCTTCCTGGAAAGGCGCTGACAATTATCATTCATCTCCTGATGGGGGGTTGTCTGGGCCTCTCATGTGGCAGATAAGAGAGTAGGCAAATAAACTGGGAGAGAGAAACGTGTAATGCCATTCGGCGGACTGGCATATGAAGAAAGGTCCCAGGATGAGTGTCATCAAAACAAGTCGCCTTATTCCGTCACCTTCCCCCCTTCCCAGACCAGACACACAGTCAGGGCCATGGCTTTTGATCTCTAAAAGGTCCACAGAGTGGGAAGAAATTAGCTGAGGCTGAAGGTGCAGAAATGATATTAGTACTTTGTCATAGGTCATCTCTATTTCACAGAGTCAATAGGTGTTCATTCAAAGGGAGAGAAATCAGAGTCAGGAGTACAAAGCAAATTTGATTTGAACGACTCTCCTTGGTCGATCTGCAGGGGCTGAGTCAATGTGAAGTTCCCTGTAATTCTGCCGAAACCTTCAGACTGTTGAATAGAATATTGCGGCACGTTGTTACAATATCAGAGAAATTGGTTTGTTGTCAGGGTTTTCAGGTCAGTCTTAGCCAATCTGTGTTCATGCTGTCTCCCAGACTGAGAATCTGTATCTAATGAGCTCACTTGGACTTGAAATTAAGCTGTTATCATGTGTCATTCCTCTTATCCTGCTCTTCACTCTGTATTACATGCGTGACATGATAAGCAGAGCCGTAACCAAGATTTTAACAATACTAAGGTCATGAGTCCAAGCCCCCTGAATGCACCCCCATATTTTGATTATTTGGATATTTTATTTATTTAGTCAACCGTTCACTTTTATACGATTATAAGACTCCCTCCCAACTGAATCCTTTTCTCCTGAAAAAGTGATTATACTGGTATTCTCTCCATTCACACAGAATACCTGATGTTGTGAAATGTCTAGTGCTCGAAAATAATTCGACCCCCACTTGTTCAAATGTAATTTCCAGAAAAAAAATATACATTCAGGCTAGAACAGTATACTTCACAACATGAAGGCCTAAATGGTGTTGCAAAGCTGCACAGGAATAAGATTCTGGTGGGGAAATACTTTATAGGGCTTGGTATCAAATCTGAATTCATTCTGAGTACCAAACAACATGCATCCATAGCACAAAGTATCCAAAAGCTATCAAAGGCTGGATCTGATTGTTTTATCAGATATTTTCTGATTTAAATCAGAAAACTTTAAAGAATATTTTGTACATGCAAAGCTTTTTATTCAACACTGATGCTGTGAGCAGTTTGATGTACTTTATTAAATAAAAAAATAAGGGTAATAACGTGTCTTTATTCCCCAAAGTAGGGTGTCGTATAGTCACCAATATTGATACCCCACCCATAGTTCTTATGACTTTATTTACTGTTCTAAAAGTAGACACGTTATATCACATATATCTTAGAAGAATAATTTGACACTTTGGGAAATACACTTATTGGCTAGCTGTTTCCCCCTCTTTGTGCTAAGCTAAGCTAACCGGCTGCTAGAGGTAGCTTCATATATACCGTACAGATATGAGACTGGTATTGATCTTCTCACTTAACCCTTGCCAAGAAAACAAATAAGTGCATTTCCCCAAATGTCTGCTTTTAAAATGTCTTTAACGTACTGAAATCACACTGTAAAATACCCACAATGTGTACGTTTTTTGTACAATATAAACTCCCCGAATGTTGCTAAAACGCATACATTTCCAGAGGAAAATGCAGAGGAAATGACCCCAGTGAGTGTCCTCAACGTTAGCTACAGCCCTGATGATAAGATCAAGAACACAAACAGGAACACACACACACACACACACAAATCCATACAAATTCTTAGGTGATGACAGGGAGGATAAATTCAGGTAAGTTTTCTCTGAGTCTTTCAGGTTACATGATCTATTAGGGGTCAAGACAAACCAAGCATTACTCATGTTACTATCCATTCTTTGAGCATTTTCCCACCTTTTGTGCCTTCTGTATTTTTATGTATTGCTACAGCCTGTCAGATATGCTTTTCTTTGGGTAAAATGTTTCACTTTTTAAAATAGAAGGGCAGAGAGGAGATACATAAATCCTCAACAGTGAGGCTTGGACACTTTCTGGCATTTTTTCAAGCTCGCCCAAAGTTTCCTGTTTTGAACTGCACTGTCATTGAAGTTCTTGGCATTGTGTGAGATTTAATAGAAAATAAATTGTGATTTGGATTGAATAACCCAAACAAGATTATTTCTGATTCCTGGATATTCCCTGTATGTTCCAGTGTGTGTAAATGTAAATACTCAGGCTCACCCTTCTGTTTCCAACCTGACCACCACACTGATGTGTTGCTCCTTTTTGGATACATTTCCAGTCAGTCTCTCCGCCTGTTTCCAGTCTTTATGCTAAGATAAGCTAACCAGCTGCTGGCTTTAGCTTCATACTTAACGTACAGGTGTGAGAGTGGTGATCTTCATAAGTGTATTTTCCAAAATGTCAAACAATTCCTTTGAGTAGCCATAAAATTGGAAAAACTCTTGGAGCTCCACTAGAATATCAAAGAAAGATCTATGGGTTTGAACAAAGTTTGGCAGCACAGCATGTGTTTGTAATGATTGGTCCACAGGTGGGTCAGTGAGGTTTAAGTGAAGAGAAGAAGAAAAGAAAAACTTTCACTAATATCTGAACTATCAGGTCAGAGCCGGGCAGTAAAGGTGAAAACACCGATTAGAGGGATGTTAGCTCCCCATGTGGCTGTTTGGAGTATCTCAGTGTTGCTAAATGAGCGTGGCCTAAGGTGAAGAGTGTGATGGAGCAGCTGGCTGACTGATGGGACCTTCAGCGCCGCTGGAAATTCAGACTGGATGCCCCTGATGCATGTCTCAGGCTACAGACACTTCTAAGAAAGTCGACCAGATTTATATATATATATACATATATATATATATATATATATATACACGCACACACACACACACACCCCAATGTGTGCATGTTTGTGTGTGTGTGTGTGTGTGTGTGTATGTGCTTGTTCATTACATATGCATTACATGGATATTATATTCTATAATATAATATTCTATAATAATTGATTAGAAACAGGAGAAAAGTTTCATTACGAGTAATACGGAAGTAGATACAAATTACTGTTTTAGTATTGTGTTAATAGCATATTATTTCGAATTTTGCCTTTTTCAAAAATATCAGAATTTCCCAGAACTGATTTTATTTTTATTTTATTTGGTTAAATCTGACAGGAGACTTTTGCCACATTATTCCCATCTTTTTTTCTACCCATATTTTTGGTTGGTCACTAGTTTCAAATGTCCAATAAAGGGGAAAAAGTAGCGGAAACATCATGGGAACATCATGTGACTAAAAATGAACTCTCCGATAAAATCCCCCAGATTAATAAAAGGTCTTTAAGGGTTAGCAGCTCCTTAATACACACCTGGGATGCAGTTGGAGCATTGTAATTGCAAGGTCACAAGTTTCTCCATTTGCTCTAATGAGATGTGCTGCAGATTTGAGATCAAATAGAGGGCAGCGGGGAAGGGCGAGGCAGGCGAAGACGGAGCTCCAGAAACGAGGCCAGTCTCAGCTGTTCGCCTGGAGACTCGAGAAGGCCAGGGAGATGTTGATCTGTCTGCGCTGAGAAAAACCATGTGTCACCTCAAAAACACAGCCCTCCTCCCCCTTCATCCCACTGCGACCACATGGGGACCGGGCAGACATGATGTTCTTCACTTCCTTCCTCTGTATTACACAGCGTGAACCACTTTGTTCCAATCATCCAGATAAGATAAGGTCATACTGGCAACAGGCTATGTGCTGAACGGAGTTTCTAAAGGCAAAACATCAAACAACAGATAACTGAATTAGCTTATGATCTCCTGCATAAGAAAACGTGTTAAATGTCTTGAAGATTTTTCAGCTGTTTAAGTGGAGAACAAACATATGTACCAATTAATCTACTTTTGTGAGTCTGTCAGATATCTTGCCGACACTACGACTAACCTTTACCTCAACTGGTGGTAATTTTACCAATTATTTTACCAAAAACTGAACACACAGTTTTTTAATTATGGGCTTCTACCAAACAGTCTAGATGTCCATCAAAAGTGGACTCCAGTGATTTTAGTATTGCACTTTCATAAAGTTAGGGGGCCTGCAAGAGACAGATTTAAACAGAAACTGTGGATCCTACATCTCCCATAATGCAACTCAATAGCATCTTTCCTCCTAAATGCCCATTTCAAACCATGGATGTATTTAGGAGAACTGGTTACCACGTTCAAAAATGGCATCCCATTCATCGATAAAAGTCGCTCACTGGGCGCATACCCCGAAAAAGCCTCTTCGGGCTTCCTCATGCTTCTGCGTTTTTGGGCCCATAGAGCACGCTCAATAGAGACCTTCTCCACCTTCTAAGACTTGCTCATCTGTGCTTTGGTGCAACTGTGTTTTGGCCGATGGATCCGCTTTTTTTGTGGCTTTCTACAAACCCTTGCTGACAAGAATACTATTTCCTAGTATTTCCTAGTAAGTTTGATCTGGACACACCCTTTGGACAGATGTTGCATGGCCCCTAGTGATCCGAGGGAAGTGGTCAGTGTTCACAACCAATACTGTGCTTAACTTTCTGTTGAATCATTAATACCAGTATTAGCAGTATCACCCTAGATTTACCTAAATAGTGACTGTATAGCTTTGTTAGCAATACTACTTTCACCATTAACTGAATGGGAGAGCTTTTTTTAAGATCTTTTTTTTTTTTTTTGGCATTTTTGCTTTTATTGGAAAAGAGGAGAGAGAGGGTATGACATGCAACAGCTGGAACCCAACCAGGGACGTTGCAGTTATGTGGCATGCACTGTTATGCGTTCATTTACATGATTCTATTCAGTGAGGCCTCTGACACAAAACTACATCAAAAAAATATGATTACCTATGAAAACTCCACCATAAACACGCCGAATCACGAGTCATTTTCATACTACCTTCCTAGGAAGCTGCCTGAAAAGGTTTGATTCTGAAAACCTCAGTGCACCCTGCAGATTTCTTGGCCTAATAAACTTCAGTGGAGTGCCTGAATCAAGTACAAAATACAAAATGTGCTCTACTGAACGGTTGAGAAGACCACAGTCTGCAGAAGGACATTAGATCATTTCCCATGGAAAAAGGCCATGTTCAGAAAAAGATGTCTTCCACTAATCCACCAGGACACATCAGTTAGTTTTTTAGAAAAAAAATGTTGGCCTGTATTCATTCTACCGCAAATACACTGTAGGAAAATACAGATACATCAGCAGTCAGCAGCCTAACAGATTGGTAGGATGGGCGAGTGTCCAAGTTAGGAGCTGAAGAGAACAGCTTGAAGGCTAATGAGTCAGTCAAGTGCATATCCTCTAGAAAAATATGTCAGAAGCTGCTCACATCTCAGCGATGTGCTCAACTGAACTATGGCTTAATTCCTCTTTAGACACACAGACCCTTCTTGGAATCTTTAGACTAACGAACCAGAATAAACCTATTAACCTGTTGGACATGTGAAAAATACCACATCACTACATTCAGCATCTATCAGACTCAGGACAATCTCTGTAAAAACACAGAAGAAGGAGCGGTCAGGTGTGAGAGTATTTATACAAAAAGCTAAGTAGAATATATAAAATCATTCGCTTGTCATTCACTGTTATGGAAACAGATTGGAAGACTTATGGCTCCACTGCTTGTTGACTATTTTAATCAATTCAGTTTTACTCCGTGTGTAGATTTTAATATAAAAACAATCAAATGAATAATAAAAAGAAAAAGGATTGTTTGGTCATTCATCACTGAATCGCAGTTTCATTTTACATCTCACTCTGATTAAAATGAAAGGAAGGGGATTCCGTTGGCCCTGTCTTGCAGAAAAATAAGCAGGAAAGATGTAAACTACCCATAGTTCCTTCTGTGTCATCGGTGCACTCAGCAGAAGTTATAACCTGCTCTGGAGAGGACAACAGGAAGTCTACCAATTTGACTGGCAGGCAGCCCTTCAGTCTTTGACACACGTGAAGCCATTAATGCAGTGCTGGGCATGTGTATATATTCATATGCATGAAAATGCTTGAATATTTTGAAATGTTATTTTTCTCACAAATAAATGAATCAATACTTATGCATTCTGTATTTTCTCAAATTGTAGAAAATGTTCCACCCCCTGTCTTAAAGGGAAACTCTGGAATTTTTAAACCTGGGCCCTATATTTACAAATTTTGTTGCCGAAATGACTAATACTTACCAAACGTTTTTGATTTGGTCCAGTAGATCGCCTCCTCATGTTACCTTTGGCTGAATCTGGAGTGCTTTTTTACACTTAGATTGGATTTGCTTTAGGAAGGGATCTCAGGTCAGACACTTTCCACCAGGATACCAAAAGCAATGTAGCATTATTGGATTCATGTAAGAAATATATTTATTATTAATTAGCCATGACTGAAAGTGCACCATTACTTTCTTGTTTATTATCAGTCTCTTGAATAGGGGATTCAGTCCTTTGCCAAGTCAGTGAGATTTTCGAGTAGTTGGAGCACTGTGGAGGAAAACTCCTCAGACTGCTGTGTCTGATGAATATAGGCAGTGTTCCATAAGCAGAGTCAGGAACACCAGCCTCATGTGAATTCATGAGGGCAGAGGAGTGGGAGTGACTCTCCCCTCATGGTGACAGCTCTCCTGGAGTGAATCACTAAATGGGCCCTGAGCTCCCCGGGGAGAGTGCTCACGGTGCTGAAACACATCCACGACTCCCACCAGAGGGTCACCTGGATGAGGAAATTCAATCTAAATCCTGACATTGTTTTATAGTAAAGCAGGGATAACAGGCAGTATAACTCTGCATCTCAGCATCAACCCAGATAGCTACACTTGTAAAGAAAAACCTCAAGGGGGCCGCGGGAGAGGGAAAACAGCTGGGATTAATAGGTGTTCTGCATCAAATACTTTTATGACTCTCTGAGTTTTCTGCTGTGGACTGTCACCTGCTCTCCTTCACCGCATCCACATGCAAATGTCACCTGGCAAACAGAGCTCCATGTAATAAGTCAAAGTTACAACCTTGGTTTCTCTCTCTGTGTTTATGGGAGACAAATGGCAGCATTTTCTCTTGAAACCTGGTGCTGAGTAAAAACACTGAAGCTGAGGTTAAAGACCTGATAAGGCTTAAGAAAGACGTCCCCCCTAATTGATACTTCTATTAGTCATTAAATGATGAAGTGATAAATGAGATCACAGGAATATAGGATAGTGGAATTATTGTATTTAATGCACATAATGGGCTACTGAGGTGCACTGGTCCAGTAATGTGCCGGACACTTAAGGACCTGTGTCCCCATAGAGTTTTCTTCTGGCCTTTTTTCTGGCAGGGCGCTGGGGAGCGCTGGGATGAAGCACTTGTGCGGTGAGAGAAAAAAAAAACTGCTGCAAGTGGGTTTTGTTTCTATGGCTATGTAACAATATCTTAACGGTATGTTAAGGGGGTGACTACACTGCTAACAACAAACTTACAACACGCAAGGTGATAAAAACACAACACTCACAACATTCAGCAACATTCAGTGTCCGGCCGATCTGCTCCCAAAAATGGGCCCTGTCTGACATATCATAAAGCTCAGGACGTTTCTCCTCCAGGGGGATGAGTCCCATCTAATATATGACTGGTTGCCTTTCTAAAAAGTTCAGAGATTTTCGCTCTGAAAATAAGCACTGGGTGCAGAGCTTTTTCTCCAGGCGGCCGCACGCGCTCGCTTCTCATTGGGAACAATTGAAAAAAGACGCTGGCGCTCAGAAAAAAACGCTATGTGGACACAGGCCCTAAAGCTGCATTAATTGACTTTTTTGTGTGAAAACACAATATCTAACATATGACCACCTTCTAAAGGAGTCACATTTTAGGCCATTTGATGGATGTAAGTCTAATTCTGACTCTGTAGCAACTAAATGCTCCACTGTGTTCAACAACTAGTCGCTAACTTTGTCTGTCTGCTGTTTGGGCAGCTAACGTACAGTGGGTTCATCAGAGTTTTTTCATAGAAAACAGCTGATAGCTGTGGCTGAAAACGAGGTTGATCAGAGTGGTGTTGCATTCTGGAAAACCAAAACAAGAGGCTAAAAAAGCTCTTTATTTCTAAGATCTGCAGAGTTGGGTGATGATTATATGTGGGACCATCACTATGTGCAAACCTTTTCACATTACACATAATAATTATAGCCATTGTTAATATAAAAATATTGATTAGTACAGCTTCAAATGAACACAAATTGTTCTGGAAATTGTAATTTTAGAAGGAGACTATAGACAAATGTCATAAGAAAACTAAACTCTAAAATTTGAAATTGAAAAGATTCAATAAATAAAGTCAGGTCAGTAACACAGTGTAGTTTTATACTATACTACTGTACTGTTTAGTTAGTATGGTCAACTCCAAAGACATTTATCAACAGATGTATACAGCTGATGCTGATTTGCACCACATGCTTTTCTGTTGTCCTTTTGACCCCTTATAAAGGGGAACTGGTAACACTCCTTCTTACAGAAGCAGCAACACAATGATATTTAGTTTACATTTTTACCAATCAATTAAGCAAAAAGTCAGATATACTTAGTGTTAAGCTGTAGAGCTCCCACAAAGTCTAATTTTCTCTGCTCTGAGATAATTGCAGTTGTCTGGCACAACTCAAAATGATTACGCCTCACTTGAGATTGTTTCAGAGGACCAACAATTAACTTTAAAATCACATTTAAATTGGTTTTAATAGAGTCAGTGTTTGAACTCAGTGAAAGTCTGTGGTCTCAACAGTGCTGACTACATAATGTGGTCAAAGTATAGCTGACTATAGTGTCAATGTGTACATTTCCTGAAAATATGAACACTGCATACCATCTATCCATTTGTCAGGTAATATCATGGACAGTATATCATACATCTTGTTGCTGTTCCTGCACTGTAGGCCCTCCTGTCTGTGCACTATGTACCAGTGCAGACTGTGTTTCCTCCTCAGCGTTGCCACCAGTGCATCTCTCATACTCAGTCATGTACTTGGAGAATATTGCGACTTATTCCTTCTAACTGACACTCAGACATAACGTACACAGTGTGGACGTCACACTGTCTCACCGAGCATTACTCCCTTTTTATTGCTATGATTTATGAAACTTGAACTGTGGATGAGCAAAGATATTGTCATAATAATGAGTCATGTTTTGTACTCAGTACTGTACCGTATATGATTGCCCTGTGCCTGTGCCGCTTGATTCATGGGCTTATTGTAAATTCCACTTTATTACGCTGATAATCTGAAACAAAATGAGTTTCTGATATTCTTCCGTACTGCTTTTTTCAGAATTTCCATGAAGTGCTGTGCTTATCTTTGGTTTAAAAGGGCATATTGTGATATTGCTTATAGACAGATTAAATGTATCTTTGTCTGGATATTTGTAAGTCACACATATTACCTCGAATTAGTTGTATACTAAATGTAAGTAATATTGAATGTAACTTTAAAGAAAACAGTGTTTTGATATATGTAGTTTTAGAGTTAGCTGATACCACCTTAAAGCTATACTATAATTTGAGGAAAATGCACATGGTCAAGCATTGACTCATTTGTAAAATATTATTCTGGTTAAAAAAAAAAACACATCCAAGCATATATACAGTATATTACCTTCTTCTGAGAGGAATACGCATGTGGATCTGATTGATCAAGCTATAAAGAAACTGGCTTAGAGAGACAATATATGTAGCTAGACAGTCAACAGTGGCACAAGAAATCCCTGTGCTTCTTTCCTTCATAGTTTGTCAGTGTTAAAGGAATAGTTCGACATTTTGGGAAATTCTCGTAGTTGTTTTCTTGCCAAGAGTTAGATGAGAAACTCGATACCGCTCTCATATCTGTTTGCTAAATATGAAGCTAGAGCCGATGCTTAGCTAGGCTTAGCATGAAATTAGCATGGTTAAAAAACATCTCTAAAGCTTGCCAAGTAACATGCTGTACCTTGCTTGGTGAATTCATACAAAACCAAAGTGAAAAAAGACATTTTGTGGTTTTATGCTTTCACTGCTTATGCTAAGCTAACTGTCTGCTGGCTCTAGCTTCATATGATAGAATATACGAGAGTGGTATTGATCGTCTCATCTAACTCTCGACAAGGAAGCTAAGACGGTGATTAAATGTTCAGACAAATGCATAGAAGTAGGAGAAATCACAACATTATATTTAGGCAAAAAGAACAAAGGTAGAATGGTGAAACTATCTAGCTAGTGCTGTTATGGAGTTACAGTATTTCATTAACTGGCTTTATTAACTCTAAGCTGTTAGATGTTTTTGTTCTGTCACAGCTGAGGTTGAGAGTGATCCTTTGCCTACAGGGCCTCCTGAATCCGGGAGGGACAAGCTCATTTGCTACCTAAAGCCTCAGTGTTCATTAACAAATTGATCTTGCAGGGTATGTAGAAGACAGCTCAGCAGGGAGCAATGGCAATATTATGGATCAGTTGTCATTGATGTCACAAACCCTCCTGTGGTCATTACAGTGATTACCTAACAAAGCCACAGGAGCGCAGAAGAAACGAGGAAACAGTTCACAGTGAGGTTTGTGGATTATCCTGCTGAATGACTAGGACATATATTTGGAAAAAGATCTTGCTGTTGAATTTTTCATGTATACACCAGTGTGTATCACAAACAAAATGCTATTTCAGAGACACATCTTAAGGTATATATAAAAACAGACTAATTTTTATTTATTTTCCTAAATCATGTTTTTTTTTTTTTTTTTGTGCACTCTGTGGAATATCAAATAAACTGGTGTTGGGTTGTTTTAATAAGATGTCTCAAAATGTTTACATTTTCATAAAATTTACATCATGCAGACCCTCGCCGCCACATGAATGTGGAAACGATAAAGTGCACTTTTTCTGGACAAATCAAATCAAAAAGTTTTAGTTTGTCAAAATAATCTTAACTCAAGATCCACTTACTAGCTTTTTCTGGAGCTTTCAGCCAAATCTCACGGTCTTCATCTGTGAATGGAGTCTACTCAGTTGTCATGGAGTTGACATTTCCATTTGAGTATGTTAACCTCACAACGGAGTTAAGTCCATTTGCTGATGAAGACCAGAAGATGCGGTTGAAAGTTCTGGGAAAGCTACCGAGTGGAGCTTTTATTCACTCGGTTTTGGTCTCCATCAACTCCTGAGGCAAATGTCTGGCTCTTTAGCTGCTACATGCTCCACTATGTTCACCAGCCAGTCACTAACTTTGTCTTTAAAACCAAAACAGCAGAGCTGAGGGGAACTGCAGAGTTGGATGATAATAGTCTGGGGGTTCGTCATTATGAGCAACCTCTTTCGCATACAAGTAGTCATGTGATCCACTGTTAATATAAAAATACTGATTATAGCAACTCTACGATTATTAGAGAGTGAACTCTGGATATCCCAGAATGTACATAATTACAGCACAACCTGCTCAAACAGTAGAAAAGAAGACGGAGGTTTGGAGTCCTTCTTTAAGGGAACAGAATCTGTAATTGCTCCCTTCCCACTGAATGCATCAAAGTCAAGCAATCCTTCAACATCAGTTGTACAGTAATGGTAGTCCACTTGTCTCCGATGTCCTTGAATTTATATGCTGACTGGCATAAACCATTAGGTGAATCTGTTTTATGCTTTTGAGGTTCATCACAGTAAAATGATAATCAGCGCTTTGAAAGGCGATATGTTCTGGATCTGTGAAGGAAACTCATCACCATTTTTTGCTGTCACCTAGAATTTTTTATTTTCATTATTATATTAGCCGCTGTGTATTCTGACTGCATGATTTGAGCAGCAGCACTTACACTGGTAACGTTAAGCAGGATCTTATTAAAATATTGCAGCTGAAGGGATTATTTCAGTCAGTATAACTCCGGTCTGGTTGGTTTTCATGCAAAATACTGACAATGCAAGTCATTCACAGCGAAGCTTAATCAAAAATAATAGTTTCACTGCTGCACCAGAGGCTGAAAAGAAGCCAGGTCACTGTGTGGTTACAATCTAATCCTGTTTTACCCCAAAAATCAGGTCTGAATCTATGAGCCGAGGCTATTAATTGGTCTGAATGACCGTGCAGTCAGTGTTTTCAAACAATACCTTTGTTTGTTCCTGCCTCTGTGTGTGGCTGGGTGTTTACCTGTCTGATATGACGGACGTGGCTGTGGTCTAATTACAGTCCCCATTTATACACAATCAAGCTAATCTGCTTTTCTGTTCCTTTGCAGATTATACAATGGGGTATCTGCCTGAGCTCAATGGCAATGAGAGCATGGAAAAAGATCCCCCTTGTGACAGGTCACCATCATCTATCAGCCATTATCCTGGACCACACAGACCTCTTTCAGGCCTGCTTCTATAATCAACTATGACACTAGTGTGTGAAAGCTCATCATATTACCGAAGAGAAACAATTAGCGCCCTTATGTGATATTGATTTGTATGTTTCACGCACAGCTGCGCAATACGTGTTTACACTGCACCGTGACCTTTAACCACACAGATACTGGACATGGATGCAGATGGAAGAGTTTGGACAGTTTTTTATCCCTGCCAGCTAATATGTCTTAATTTGAAGGCTGACATGGGTACACTACACAGGCAGCAGTTTTATACAGTACTGTAAGGTGCTGCGACACGCTGTGATGAATGTAATCAATTACAGTGGTGATGGTAGGCAACCTGCAGCCATATCCCTCCTTCTCTGTTCCCCCTCCTGCCTGGAGAAAGCAGCATCTCCCTCTCCCTTGGACTATCCCCACTAGTTCATCTCTATTAGGGAGCAAATGAGCTGTCGAACGAAGAATGGGACTCAGTTCTCTGGGGAAGCTCCTGTCACCCTAGTATGGGCATCTACCTTCCACTCCGCATGCCGAGGCTACTGATCGATCAATAACCTAGACACTAATTGCTTCTTTAAAAGAAAAAGTAAGCCTTTATAAGCCACTTGAAAACACTGATTAAAAATATTGTTTCGCAAACTTGCTCATTAGGGATGACTTTGGTAATAGCAGTGGGCATTGCTCATGAAATATCCCTGTTGTCTGTGTAATTGTAAGTTCTGACCCAGAAACAAAAGCTTAGAGAAGAGACAGTGCTGCCAGGCCCGGCCACTCATTTGTCTTAATTCGGATAAACTCCTTATCCTTCATCTGCCTTTAATTCTCTCCATTCTCATTTGCTCTGTCATGAGTACCGGCGACAGCCAAAGCGGACTGGCCAGCTACCAAGGGGAGCAGACATTAACACACCGTCCCTGACAAATGTCCTCAAGAACATAAAATGCAAAAGTGAAGAAAAGTCAAACTGCAGTGGCCGCTGAGGCCTTCAGGCTGCGTCACAGGCAGGCGAACCCTAGCAGGGCTGACCTTTGGGTGTCGGAGCAATCAATCAGCCTGACCCTGTGGGCTCTCCAGCTCTCCTAAACATCCCAGTCTGCACCCTTGATATCTGCCTAACAGGAGGCATTACATTAATCTCACTGCTGACACTGGTTATGAGAGCACCAGACACTGTGTGGAACTTCCTGGGTGCTCCAGCTCCACCTTCCAACTTCTTACCTTAAATCACTTCTCTGCTCATCATCTTGATAACCAAAGAACTTTTTTAGCTTCACAAGCCCACATCATTTCTATCGTTACTGCTGTAAGTGTAGAGCTAGTTCCTTGGATGTTAATACTCAGAAACCAGCCAGCTTCTTTTAGATCAATAAAATCATCATGGTGAAGAAATGTTTTTCTTCCTAACTGGATTTGTTGAAACAGTGTGACTCACCGAAAGGACACAGACATCATTTGTTGGAAATCACTGACAAATGAACTTTCAGAATACTCTAAACCATGTTTTTTTTCAAGGCATTAACATTTTAGAAAAGGTTAATGTTTCATGATTGACAGATATTTCATTTCAATTCTCAAGACCCTAAAAGAAGGTAAATCAAAACACCCTGAACCCAGACACCTCGAGGGAACCTGTGTTGTGATCATGTGACTGTTCTGATTGAATCATTGCTGCCTCATAGCTGCATAAACATTTAAATAAGGGCTGGTGTGAGTCACCGTTGCTGGTTTTCAATTACTGTTATTGTTACTATAATTACTATCATCCAAATAGGATGTTGCATCTTTAATGTCAGTGCTTATCCCACCTGACCCGTGTTCCTACGTATGATCTCTTCCTGGTCATGTCTGCCATACTGTTGTTTCAGTACAGAAACTCTCAACATATTTCCATTGACCATTTGTATGATGTTCTCCAATAAACACATCTTGGTGATGTCGTACAAAGTGTTACGTACTGTAACTTCAAATCTGTTGTGTCCTTTTTGACACAAAAGTGAAACTTTTGTAACATATGCAACTTGCATGTTACATTAAATACATAATTTGAGGTTTAAATTGTTACTTTGTCTAATAGCAAAATCTTGTAATAAAGAATTTAATTTTGTCAGTAATGTTACCTTTATTTGATAGTTGTAAGTTGTACATATTTGTGTTATTTTCGTATTTTTATGAC
The DNA here is from genome assembly GCA_008360985.2 of Macquaria ambigua. Taxonomy (NCBI): domain Eukaryota; kingdom Metazoa; phylum Chordata; class Actinopteri; order Centrarchiformes; family Percichthyidae; genus Macquaria; species Macquaria ambigua. The sequence continues at coordinate 107,880 of VMKM01000200.1, forward strand.
AATTATTTTATATTTCATATTTATTACTAAGCTACACAGTATCCATGGTAACAATGCAGTTATAAAGTCCATCACCGGGGGAACAAGTCAGACCGGGCTTGTATCCCCCAGGTGAGTGGTTGACTGTTAAATGAAAACCTGTAAATATGTGTAGCCTATCAGAGAGAGAGACGGTAACTAAATTGACATCCAGAGTAATTATCTATATGTACTAATTTATCTGTATCGGTAGTGTCTTTGTGTAATGTGTAATTTTTAAGAAGTCTTGGACCGTTGGCTCTATAATTTGTCAGTTAATGTTTATTTAGATTGGCTACAGAAACCATTCATTAGTATTGTAAGTTTCCTTTGTTTATGATTTTCTTTTATACTGAATAGTTTTACTGAGACCGGGCTTGTATCCCCCAGATCCCGAAGTGCTTGTAAACAATAAATCATCTGTGAATTGACATCAGAGCTGTTTGTGTCTCAGCGTTGGAGCTAACTACTGTAGCTGTCAGCCGTTAGTCCATCAACGTCACAAAACACAACGCAGAGACTATTGGCTGTTATCACTATCAGCGATATAAGAAATGTATTTGTTGTTTAATAAACTGTAATCAAGAGTAGAGAGACCCTGGTTACATACACTTTCTCAACAGACATTCATAATCTATTGCAATCTATTGTATTTCTTTAAAGTTACTATGTGTAGCAGTTGTATGTCATTACAGCATCTTAGCATCTTGATACTGTCTGCCACAGTGTCATTCTTGATACTGGCCCCAGGTGGCACTAAAGTAAAACATTTTCAATGCTAAACATAGTGGCTTTAAAGCTGCACTAATCAATATTTTAATATTAAGAATCACTGTGTGTCAGTGTAAGTGTGTTAGTTTAGTGTGAAAGGTGTCGCTCATAGTGACAAACCCACAGAGATTTATCACCCAACTTTGCAGTTCCTCGCAGTTCCACAAAACGTTTTAGCCTCTTTTAGCTTTTTCATTGTTATAGCTATAGCTGTTAGCTATCATTGTTCTGGTCTTCTGGCCCACAACTCCACTCTCATCAACCTTGTTTCCAGCAGGTAGCTGGAAACATCAGGAAAAAAAACGTCAGACAGACAAAGTTAGCGACTAGCTAGTGAACATAGTGGAGCATTTAGCAGCTAAAGAGAGTGAATATTGAACTTACATTCATCAAGTGAACACAAACACGAGTCCATATGAATGCTAATGTTGCTCCGTGTCTGCTGGATATGTAAATAGGTAGTTGTTTGCTAAGACATTAGCCATAACAACTTTCTTTTCTTAGGAGATATGTCAATATTGTGTTTTCATCTTGTTCTGCTGCCCCTTAAGTGGCTAAAAAAATCTATGAATGCAGCTTTAAACCCAATATTCTCACCTAGAATAGGATGAGATTACTTGTGTACTGTGTTCTCCAAGTCTGAGACAGTATCAATAACTGCTGATTATCTCATTATCTGTCTAGATTAGTTGTCACTTTAGTCTGGCCTCAGGTCTGTCCACAGTTGGTCTTAACCACTTTTGTAAAACTGCCATCACAAAATGTGAAGAAGAAGCTCCTCTTTGCCTTCAAGGACTCCTCCAATTCAGGTGCTAATCGATCTCACTGCCACTCTCAATACAGCTGATCGCGTTGCACTCTGGAACCATTTAGGAAAACAATGCTGGACATTGTGGCCCAGCACTGTCTTGGCTCATTTCCCACCTATCTCACAATATGATATCTGAACACTCCAAAGTTAATTTAACGTTTAGTGCCTGCCCCGTTACAATTTTTCATCTTCACTTTATGTTTTAGCAAAATCCTGCATAGTGACCACATTCATTTTCACTGCAGAACATGAGTATTTAAGAAACCACACACAGCTAAAAAAAAAAAAAACTGGAATTTGTCTATCTTCTGCAATGACCATGATGAGCAACATTCAGTTCGGGGGCAGCTCAATCTGTTTTCCTCGCCCACCATAAACAGCACTTATGTACTGTAAGTAAGAGCTGGAGGGACCATGATGAATGACTGTCTCCTAGTAGTTCTACCTCTATACTCATTCTCTGTTTGCCATCAGATCATATTCCCTCTGTGTCTGCTCCCTGTGAGTGTGCAGATGGCCGAGAATGTGTGAGTCGCACTTTGCACAATGAGTGAAAGAGACACCAAAGCAAGTGGATGTGGCTGTGTTGCAGTGGCTCCCCCTGCAGATGGATACAGAGTGTGGCCCTGGTTGAACTCCGTGTCCCATATGCTTTAACTCATTGTCACGGCCCATGTCACTGTGCTTTTTCCTGTCTTGGCTGATTATGCTCAGGGATTTCTCTAAAAGTGGATTGGAGCCATGATGGGAATTTACGTGATGTCACCAAACTCTATGAACTAATAACAATGATAACGGTGTAAACTGCCCTGCCTTAACAGGTGTCAACACAGCTAACGGGAAAGTGAGGGAGCTGTCAATCATTCACAGTCTGTACACGCCCACACAGTCCCAAGAAGAGGTCCAATCAGGCAACATAAGTGAAAATACCTGTGAAGGTGAACTGATCCAGAGAAGATCAGCTCAGAGAAGAGATGCTGCATGTTGGAAAGCAGGTGCAAAGTGCATTGTAGAAATGTTACAGTAGCAAATGGACTTAACTCAGTAGATCACAATAGTTGTGTCAGCCATCTTTCATAGCCTGCTGCTTCACAATATGTTCCTGGAAATGCATCTTGGATTTTCAGTACGTCTTTAATTTTGCATATAGGTCAAACAAACCTGATGAGCCTAACAAAGATTTACCATAGGCTGTTGGTCAGTACACCACATACATGCAGACAAACTGCCAAACAGACAGAAAATGATGAGGCCCTAAATGTGTACCAAGCATTAATATGAATTAAAACCTCTACAGCTCAGGGGCAGAGCTCCTCCAGAGAGAGAGAAAAGCCAAAGAATACCTTCACTTTTCATTCGGACTAGTCAGAGTGAAGTGTGCATATCAAAACTGTACAGGTCATTTTCATGTAATGCTGGATATCACAGCGCTAAGATCCTTCCTTCAGATTATTGTTCAGTTCCTCACATGAAAAAAGAAAGTGGAATTCTAAGTAAGCAGCCGTCAATCGACTCTAGATCTCATTGAACATAAATGAATTGTCACTGAGCTGTTGTTAATATTTCCGCAGAACAGCCACATTTTCATCAAACTGCATTTTTAGATACAGTACAGTATATAAAATGTCAGTTGCAACCATTTTGTGATCACATTGCTGTATCCATGAATCCCCACCTGATTAGATCTTTGCACAGATGACTTGGGGCAGCTGGGATGCACAAGGCTGCAGGCAGCGCGTGTGTGTGTTATCTCAATACCTCAAGGTGGCTGGCTTTCCCTTTATCTCCCAGGGGAATTGAATCAATCACAGATCTGTAAGGTCAGCCAAAACATCTCCATTAGTTGTGTGAAATGCAGCCTGCAAATGCAATTCAGCATTATTAAGACATCACGAATCTGATGCTCCTGATATTACAGTGTTGACAACTGACGTGCAGTCTACAAGAATGTGACATTCAACACCAACAATAGCAATGCAGTCGATTGAGCATGATTCATTACGAATGCAGTACATTCAGAAATATGATGGAAAGGGAAAATATGAAATCTATTTGTCACATTTGCATTGTGACTACATCATGCTGTCCATTCTAGGTTTCATGAAGTTATTCCCCTCCTTGTTGTTTGTGTAGCAAGCACAAAGCAATAAACTGACCACGTAGCCTCTGTTAGACCAGCGTTCACTGAGATATCCAAGGAAATTTAAGGGGATGATATTCTAAAATCCTCAAGTATCCATGAAGGTATGGTTCTCTGCTGTCCAGCCCCGTCTGGGCTGAACAAATAGGCTGCCTGGCCAAAAACAATGTTTTTCTAAGCTAGGGTCAATCAAAGCCGAGATGCACCACCCAGCACTTTCATTTCCCTCAAGTCCCCCACGTTATTGCTCCCTGATCTGTGCTGTTATGCAGCTTACACACTTTGATTTCTAAATGCCCACATAACACGGAAACAAACACACTGAAGAAGAAACTTTTGTTGTGAGATGAATGTCACTCATCATACTGCAAAGTTTACACTTGTGTTACCAGGCTAATGTCTTAGGTATCGGTATAATACAGTTGTTTACTTTCAAAAATCATGAACTCCACCCAGCATACACAAGAGCACAAGGCGGGGAAACACTGTGGGAAGAACTAGAACACTCGGATCAAACTGGAAAGAGACCGGGCCAGGCCACGAACCTAGGTTCAGGGTCTTGGATGAACATACCTGTTTGCAACAAACACTGAACTGTCATGGCAAGTAAGTTATATAAATAACGCTGCATTTGGATGTTCAACTAACCAGAAAAGTTAGAAATTCGATGTTAAAGTGAGTTCATGATCTTGGGGTTATGAGTATCTGTCTTAAAGAGATCAAGAATCAAATACTTGCTGGTGAAATTAATTATTTTGGTCTAATATTTTTTAACATGTGACCACAAAGGCATCATAGCCAGTATATCACACGAGCACAAGTCAGGGGTCATAGATGTGTATCATTTTAATCTTAAAGCCATTGTGTGTATGCTTTTGACATAACTGATTTTTTTGTAAAAACTAACAGACACTCCCAGTGAAAATATGTTTCTTTCAGCCCATACGTTCTCTTTTTGATACAACCACTGGGGGGGGCGCTAGAGTCATATTTTCAAATCCTACACATGGTGGCTTTAATTTAAAAAAATAATTATAATTCTAAATCCACAACCTATTAATTTATTACACCCCCATAGATTATAAAGTCATCATTTATTGTACTATATTATATTTCTGATATTAAACCCCAAGCCTAAAACTAAGCAACAAGCTGAATGTCTGTGGACTCTATTTCAGAAGACTTCTTCATTGTAAGTTAACACTGGAGTATCCAAATAAAGTGTAACCATGTATACTTGTTTTCAGCATCTAAAGTCAAGTTGTACACCAGTGGTTCCTTTATAAATGATCTGCCTTTCATTTACAGCCTCAGTTCACCACTGATGTCTGTCCGAGTCTCACTGATGCACAGAGACCTCAGGGTGCCATCCTCTCCTGGTCCGGACACACAAACAGGAGGCTCTTGCAGTTTCTTGTCCTTCTTCTTGATGCAGGTTGCCATCTAGTGGTTTTACTGGGTTCATACCTTTCCTAAAGGAGAGGTTTCACAGCACAGATTTTAACTATTACAGAGGAAATTTTGAATAATATTAGCAAATGGTATTCCTATAAATTTAAACTATATAGTTACTATTTAGATAATGATCTAGACACTTTACAAAAATTATATAAGACAGCTAAAAAAATGTATTCTGTAATGTAATCACAACAGACAAAGTACAGCTAATTCACTGGTTCCCAAAAGCCATTTCAGGGCGGTCAAACATGACCTCAGGTGATAACGTGGAGTTTAACAGCAGGTGTGTGACCTGTCAAACACAGGTGTCACTAATAACAACACTGATTGCTGCATTGCACTGCAGACTAAGTACTGGAACAAACATGAGGTCTGTGATGCTAACAAGACTATCAAGATTCAGGTTAGCAAGATTTATAAAAGAAAAATATAAAAAATACACACCAAGCAAACACATCAGTCAAATCCCAGATATGAGGAAGCCATCTTGCTCTGGAGTTTACTGTCAACACAGGAGGTGAGTCTTGTGTGTTGTGTGTGTGAAAGCTTTGCCAGTTTAGACAAAGTTTAACCTGCAGCATTATTCCGTTGCACAACAGAACCTAATGAGAAACATCCTTGAAAAGAAACACATAGTCCATGTTATTTTAATTAAAGTTCATTTAGTTTTCCTGGTGTTGTTACCTGCTGATAAAACTGCATCAGTGTATGTGTTCAGGGCTGCATGACATGTTTTCGGCCACCAGAGAAGCTGTGACAGACAAAGTTTGGGACCCACTGAACTAATGTTACAGACAGAAAATATGTTCATTCAATCCATCGTAGTCTCTTGATAATTTGTCAGTTTTTCTGAGGTCTAGAACCAGGCTGCCATATTTGGAGGATTAAACATTTTTTACACTTAAATTCACTGACTGATATTTTGATTCTTAGACTACCAGCAGGCCTGAGTGATATACGAGTAATTAAAGGTTAAATCAGAAGGGTTTTTTTTAACCATATATAGATGTGGAATATTCACACACACAATTTTAAATACTTTGATTTATAGATGAAACATAATCCATTTTATGTCTTTATAAGCTAATTGAAAATAAAGGCCTGGACTTGAAGGTGACATCAAACCAGCTTTGTTTATTGATATATCAGATATAGATCAGATCATACACTGTATATAAAGAGTACAGTCTATGTGCCAGATCATTAAACTAGAGCTCATACGACCCAAAGTTTAATTGAAAATAATAGTGAATATTACTTTTATTTTGAAACAGCTGGATGAAGGTAGCCTCAGTGGCGTGTTACAGTGCCTCCAGTGGTGAGTACACACATTTCACTATTCATTATCACTAATACAACAAGTGTTTTATCATATATATGCAGTGTGTTGGAATAAATGAGACACATGGGGAGGACAGTACTCTGATCCATTAAATAGGTAAACCAGCTAAAGATGCTTTGGAAGGACAAATAAGACGTCTTGTTGGATTTAACAGAAATGTGAGGTGGGGAAAATGTTTGACATGTGAAAACATTTAGTAAATTTACACATGATAAAATAATGCTATTTAAAAATGGAACATTGAAATGATTGAACCGTTTTAATTTAATATTCTGTGATTCAGGAGGCAAATCAAAACAAAAGGAAATGAAAGTAATTCTAGTAATCTAGTGGTAAATGACTGATTCAGTGATGTTGTGTGATGAAGTAATTAATACATTGTGAAGATACCAACTGTTTAGGCCTCTGTGACTTTGATATGGTGCTTCAAATAAATAACAAGAGTGAAAAAGACAAAAACATGTGTATGGTAGGTTTCAGCTGGGTGAAACTAGTAATATACTCATAGTGAACATAAACAAAGAAATGTGACTAGAAAGGCCACCGCTCCTTTAAAACTGCACTGTTGTGCTCAGCCATGAAAATAATTGAGTTTCTGTTTTATTTTTTGGGAGTTTTTTAACTTAATTATCATTTTTGCCCCTCATGCATTTAGCTGTGTGCACGTGTTTTTCTGGTTTCTTTTTGACCTGGTTTTCACTCTTGATGAGGGACAGACTGTTACTGTTATTAATTGCATTATTCCACACTTAATTTGGGGGGAATTCATCATATCACAAATGTTTTTAGGAAGATTGGCTTTTCATGAGGGTCTACATCATTTTCATACAGCTTCTATATCGAGTCTTAACTCAAGTATCAGCATAGAAGCGTAAGATGTTTGATGATGAAGGCTGACTGAGTGCATCTCAGCTCCTGCGTGAGTTTCACTTTGTGCCACTAGAGGGCGGTGCTGGCCACATTTTACAGATTTTCGCTTTGATTTCCTGTTCACTGACTAACTTGCATGTAAACATGTTTGAAAAGGGGTCCCAGTCCATTTTCTTCCATTTCACTTCCCACTGGGTGTTTAAAGAGAGACACTGTGGATGTACTGAGAACAGCAAATACATGTTTTACATTCTAGTTGATCAACTTGTGATTTTCTATGACTGCTTAAAAAATAATATTAAGGACCTAGTGCTTTTTTATTTTTACATTTTCTGTAATTGGGATTTCTGTATTTATTTGTAGCTACATATGTGGTGATTGTGTTAATTGTTTAAAGCCCAGAGATGCACTGTCTGCTGTTTTGAAGCAGCTGAACGCCTCGGTGACTCTGAGCACATCTACTGACTGCAACAAGCGTCTTTTTGTCCAAACATCTGCTTATCTTCCCTGCCGCTGTTCTGTCAATTCCCATTTGTGTCGAGGTTACACTCAGATAAGATTATCTTTACGCTGTTTATTAACCTATTTCCCTTCAATAGCAGGACAAAGGCCTTGCGGTACGCGCCATCAGCAGGCCAACAACCCATTATTAAAAATCACAATAGAATTTACCGCATAAATCAGGCTTATATTCATCTGGACTGCAGTATAATGACTTACTGCTGTGAGCAACAGGTTCACATTTAATACAAATATTCGAATAAATAATAAATTCAACATTTTCCTATTAAGAATGTATTACAAAGGTTAACTTCTTCTTTGTTGTTATCGCCGTTATTAGGCTGCTATTATTATTATTATTATTATTATCTAATAAATAACTATTTTATTATCTTTTGAAATATTAATGTAGGTGTGGTCAACTTTCAGCCACTATCTTGGTGTTTAATCGTAGAAATGTTATTTTATTGGTTTAATTTTTTTCCAATAATTATCTATCAAGATTTTAGTGAGCGCCACGTCTCTTTCTGTAACAAATCTGAGTTTAAGAGTTTAAACTTTGAATCACTTGTAAATTTAGAAGATAAAAATTCTAATCATTCATTATGTTAAATTGCGATTATGGTTTTACGGTGACGGGCTGTTTGGCAGCTCTCGTCTCTGGCTGTTAGATGAACTGGCCAAAGTGCCAATCTTTCTGTCATTGATCTCACGCTGGGTCAGCCACTAGCTGCTTCATTTAGCTCACTGACATTTTACAAAAAAAAACGGAGAGATTGAGCAACGGTTGTCAGCTTTTGCTCTTTAAAAATTACAGGGCTATGTTTATTTGTTCAATAGCTTCTCCTATATTGATCATTTTAGAAAGACTTTGAAACAAGGTAATAAAATCAATGCATATGATCAGGGGGAAATATACGGATATAAATTAGAAATAGAGGGCCATTTACAGAATTAGAAAACGTGTGTAGGCTCCTGCATCCCTTCAGCTTTAAGAAATACAGTCAAAATTGTGAATCACCTCGCGTTGAAAACCTTTTAAAATCCACAATCTTTCCCCGGTGAGCAAATGGGCAGCAAGGTGCATTTGCTGAAGCCTTTCAAATGCTAACGTGGCCATATTTCACTCTTACAACCTTCTCACATCTCCATAAAATATTACAGCACTCAGAGTGATGACTGGAGCCTGGCGCTTTTTCTCACACACTTTCACCGTAATAACGCAGTTTGTCTCAAAAACACTGATTATCTCACTCATATAAAACCGAGCTCTGTCCTTTTTAAAGAGTTTATACTCTGTAATGGTCCAGTTCAGTTTCCTCTGAAAGGCCAGATACTGCTCTATTGGTCCACTTATTTCAAATTCTTGATTTAAAAAAAAAAAGAAAAAAAAAAAGACATGAAATAATGTTCAAGAGGGGGACTGAAATCGTAATTTTTTACGAAGGCAGATTACAACAAGCGCTGGAAAAACTCCGTTGATGCGACCTCATTTTCCAAAATAACGTTACCTCAAAACATATTGTGCAAAGGAAATAAAAAACACGCTGACTGGTTAAAGTCCTAACCGCATTGCATATCAAATATATCAACAAAAACATTTTTTTAAATGTGAAAAGAAAAAGAAAAGTTGAATCTGTTTATTTTTCCGTGGACCGGTCTTTAAAATTGAATCTTCAGTCTCCGTCAAATTAACGAAGAACATTAGGAATCCTTCCTCACCCCCGCCGGGTCCCGTCTCTACTTTAATATACTCAGTGTCTGCGGTAACAGCTTATAATGTAAATGTATATTCTTTGTCATATGTGGAAACAATGATTTCCACGGTGTGAGACGCATCATTAACAGCACAGCTAAAGATCTTAATAGAGTGTGGCTGTTGATGCATTCAAAGTCTCCTCCGACACCCTGTCTTTCACGATTTCAAAGTCTTTAATACGGCTTTGAGCAACAATGAAGTGGTTTTAATCGAGGATGAAACATAGTTATATTTCTAGACTATTTGATATAGTGGAGCTATTTTCTTCTTCACAGAAAAGTCGGAAAGATTTGCGCAACTTGTATAAATAGGCTTAAAAATAATATGTTACATTAGCCTACTTTTTTCGGCTCTGTACCCGCTCTGAAACGTCACCTGTCCGCAACATAGATCACCATCTATCATAAATAAATCCAGTCAGTCCTAATAAGCACTGAGCAGCGTCGATCATATGCAGCTGAACTGGAAACTGCCATTTCCGACAGCACGTCAAGGCAGCACCCGTCCAGCGGAGACGCACGTGTAAAGCAGCAGAGTTTCTGTCTCCTCCAATCAGGGCGCTGTCTCACTCAGCCCTGTCCAATGGGAATAGCGCGCATGCAGGTGGCTGCGCTATTATCAGCGGGTCCCGCTTCACTCCCAGCCTAGAGCGAGTCAATTTATGGAAAGACAAGTCGAGCCCTTAATGGTTCCCATCAAAACCACTAAAAACATCATCAGACTGTCCGACTTCCGCGAGCATTCCTGTGGCGGACGCATGCAGCCTTCTCCCAGCTGACAGACTCCGACCAAAACAAACACGCGGAGACATTTTTGGGAGTTTGACCAAGCCCTTCGCTTCCCAAGAGAGAAGAGAAGTTTTTCAACATTTCAAGAGTCTGCTTCTTCCTCATCCAGGATACTTTTGCAGAAGGCGGCAGAAGTGGCCTGGCTCCTGAATACCACCAGTCCGCTCTTCGCCTTTATTTACTCTTATTAGTTAATTTTTATTTCTCGTTTTTGCCCGAGCGAGTTTGGTGGTTCATGTTCACAAATGTTAGCGGTCGGGCAGATGGAGGCTAACCGGCAGAGTGCTTTCGTCCTGGGCAGCACCCCGCTGGCGGCGTTGCACAACATGACCGAGATGAAGACGTCCCTGTTCCCGTATACGCTGCAGCAGAGCCCGGCGGGCTTCAAGGCGCCCCAGCTCTCCAACCTCAACTCCCAGATCTCCATTGGGACCCCGCACGGAATAAGCGACATCCTGGGGAGACCCATCACCACGGCCGGACAGCTGCTCTCCGGGTTCCCCAGGATAAACGGCCTGGCTACCACCGCAGCCGCCGCTGCAGCGGGGATGTACTTCAGCCCGGCGGTGTCGCGGTACCCGAAGCCCTTGGCCGAGCTGCCGGGGAGGGCGCCTATCTTCTGGCCCGGGGTGATGCAGGGTTCTCCCTGGAGGGACCCGCGGGTTACCTGTCCTGGTAAGTCCTGTCTGTCTGGATGTTTGCTTGTACACTTTTAGTGTTAATGTATGAATAGTATAAATTCAGAAGGCACCTCTGTGGGGTTGCAGAATGTTTTTGTAGAGCTGTGTTGCTTGTCTTGTGATTTTAGATATTATTTAGGCCTGTAAGAGGCCTGTCACACAGAGCAAACACAAACAAAACTAACTACAATATATTTTACACTGCAAATCTTAATCTATTTTTATAAATATTATAGCTGTACCAAAGGGATAAAATATTATTTAGCACTGTATGGTCACCATAAAGGCAGGCTACTTTTGAGCATCGCAGACACTGGAAGTTCCTAATAGAACATTACATTTTAATGAGATACTTGGCAGGACTTTCAAACTTGTAAAATAATATTAATAATAAAAAATAGGCTATAATAGTACAACCGTAAAAAGTTGGTCAGTAAACTCATCATGTAGCTCGGACACAATTTTCTATAACGATATTTGACTCTATATAGCTTTATCAGTACAACCAGTTGTTGAAACTTTAACTCTGTAGATGACCATACCTCCTCGTGTTTCTTTTCCCAGGTCAAGCTAATCTAATGATGGACAAGGACGGCAAAAAGAAACACTCCAGACCGACTTTTTCGGGCCAGCAGATTTTTGCGCTGGAAAAAACGTTCGAGCAGACGAAATACCTGGCCGGCCCAGAGAGAGCCCGCCTGGCTTACTCTTTAGGAATGACCGAGAGTCAAGTCAAGGTAAAGACTATACCTGCTTGTCATTTTTGGAATGTGGAAAATATTATTTGGCCAACTTTCACTTTTCTGTAATTTGTGAAATCCCACTTTTGACTGCGCAGGCCAAGACAATAAGTTATTTATTTCTGACCAATTGCATACAACTTGGCCTACTTATGTTATCCAACTCTAAATTATTATTGTTGTTGTTGCTATTGTTAGTAATTGCTATTGCTCCTGTTGTTGTTAATTTTGTGTATCCAGGATTATTTACACCTGTTGTGATTAGTTTAAAGAATACACCATTTCTGTTTTCTGCCTTTGGTTACTTGTTCCTTTCTGGACCTGTTGAGCATCTGTGCGCATCTCTTTCCCTCCTCAACAGGTTTGGTTTCAGAACAGAAGAACCAAATGGCGGAAGAGACACGCAGCAGAAATGGCCACGGCCAAGAAGAAGCACGACTCCGAGACGGAGAAGATGAAGGAGAGCTCGGACAACGAGGACGACGACGAGTACAACAAACCACTGGACCCAAATTCAGACGACGAGAAAATCACGAGACTGTTGAAAAAGCACAAGGCCACCAACCTGGCGCTGATCAGCCCCTGTAGTAACAGCTCGGACACCTTGTGATGCCCACAGCTGGGGGCCAAAGTGGGGGGGGCCAAAGGGTCCAACAGAGACTTGTCGCACTCTTTCCGACCCCCTTTCCACCTGACATTACGAACATGCGCCTGATGGGATCGCATTTTGCTCAAACAGAGCAAGAAAATGCGTAAAAACCGAGTGTGTGCCAAGACGCACGGAAGAGGCGCTCACCAAAACGTGGCCAGAGACTCATTTGGCTGCACCCAAACCCATTTACAGACACTATATACACGGAGCTGTAACTCCTGTCAGAACTGGACTCCCAAGAAGACTGATAATGGCAAGTTCATGTCAGTTGAAAGGACAAATTATTGGGAAATTGTTTTGGCGATGCAAATCAGTTTTTACGCATACAACTGGAGTTTTAACAACAGGTGTAAATGTAAACAAACTATTATATACACACAATCCGGATCAGTGTTGGGCTTATTAGTGTGACTTGCTTTTATTCCACAAGTAACGCTGATTTACTGTACTCATGCAGTATAATTCATGACACTTGTTACAGTATTTTCGTTACACCTCTACTCAAAATTAGCAGCCTCTGTCACCTTTAAAGTCAGGAAGGCCATTCCTTTTGCTCTGAATGAATGAATGAATGAATGAATGAATGAATGAGCCCGCTGAAGAAAAATGTTTGCCAGTCTCTTTTCAATCTGAGTAAAGAAAGTGAACATCCATTTTTTAGATAATTCAGCTTTAATCCCATTTTTGTTTTAAACAAAAGCAACTGTACGCTTTTTAATAGGACTGATTTTAATAGGACCAACACTGATCCGGATCCCAGACGCATGTTTAAAACGGCAGGTGTAAACGGGGCCTGTGATGCTTCTAAAGCTCAGTTTAACCAGGGTATCCACTGTCCTAAAAGGCAAGAGAATAAAATGTTTTGAGGGGGCGCAGGTTAGAGATGAATGAATGATTTGTGCTGTAGCCTAAAGATGAAAATGTACGTGAGATTGTATATATTTTTTACTGAATAAGTTATGTTGTTTCAACCAGTGGGAACGTGGCAGCCTTCCTCCCTCCGCAGCCCGGACGCGCTTCTCCCCCCTCTCCCGCAGATATACCTGCTGCGGCTTCGTTTTTATTCCCGCAGAGTAACGTCGCCCCCCTTTTCTCCACGTTTCTCAGTTCAGTACCGGCACACACATGTATAGACGCAAAATGCTGTAAATAATCACTGTTTAAAAAACCCCAGCTTGTTTTAACGCCATCACAGTACACACTTTTCTTTTGGTTTCACTTGAGAAAGTTAATGCTTTACCTCAACACACAGCGGAACAGAAAACTGGACTCGTTTATGTTGGAATTAAAGAGTATTATTGCTTCCGGGACGGTTCTAGGAAGAAAAAACACTTTGTATTATGAATAAATTATTTAACAAGCATTTTTGTTTTATAATGAGTTTTGTTTTAATGTATGGGCTTAATATAAATTAAAAATAAATTCATGACTATCAATAATTGAATTTCATTATTGGCAACAATGACTCTTTTAGATGATTCACGCTGATTTAACCTGAGAATGATTTATATTTTAGAAATATCTGAACAAGTCTGAAGCGGAAATAAGGAACTCATAATAATAATAATAATAATAATTAATGTCACAATAAATTTGATTTAGTTAGCGTATTTTTAACACCAGCCATTGTTTAGCCTACTAAAAGACATTTTTTTCTTCTTGTCAACAGGTTCAACTTTTATTTGTATTTTTCAATAAGGCTATTAACGTTACATAAAGGAGTAAAGATTACTAGCATTATTATTAGAATTATTATTATAGGCAGCTGTATAATGATTTTTTACAAATCAAAGCGGAAAATTTCACTAAAGTCAGTCTTTTCTTTTAATAATGGATGTTTTACTTAGCAGTCATTTTATTTTTCCCCCACCTCAGGATTAATGACCTCTTTTGCACCTTTAGTGGTCTCCTGTGGGGATTTCCAGCAACATGTTTAAGTCTAACTAATTTAAGAAAATAATTGGTTACACTTTCATAATGTTTGATGTTTGGTGTAAATAGTTACTGGATTTCTGTTCAAATCATACTCGGTGATGTAGAGATCCTTGACAGAAGTGCTCCCCCTCTGTCTCTCGTATGGTACTACACCTTTTCATTCCTCCATAGTTAAAGTCAATGGGAGCTGTCCGCACCGTCTATTCTGGATTGAGCCAATCAGAAATTAGCCGTCATAAAATCAAATCCCACTTAGGAATCTGTGATAAACCATGTATGAAGCGAACACCTGCTCCCACACAACGTGGCTCTGAATGAAGAAAACGAAAAATACTTTGATAAACAATTTGTAACAATAACCTTTTAAATGTCCTTTCTTATAGTCATCCTACAGGCTAATATTCCAACAGGAAATCACCGTGTCTGTAGTGCTTAATGATGGCGTTATAGTGACTTTATTGGACATAAGTATTATTTTTCTTTTTAAAACTTTATTTTGGTGTGGCTTAAGTATCCTATATAAACTCTTATAAATGTGTTTGTGTAGAACTCTAATGAGGGTTATTGTTGAAATCGGAATAATTCGATTAATTTAATTTTCGGGAAGGTTTAGTATTAAATAAGCTACATAATGTGCCACAAAATATATTTGCCATTTACATCGCACACTTAAATTGCGCTCACTCTAACCAGTTTAAAATAGATTTATAAGATATATATTTCTATAGGAATGCCTCTCGCTTCAGCCTGTCGCAGTTAACTTCCTTAATTTACTTCAGCCTGGATAAAATCGTCCGTTAAAGGGCGTAAAAGTGCATATTTCACAGCAAGAAGTGGTAGTATTTTCTTAACTGAGCAAAATTATAATGTATATAAAAACATCCGATGGGAATATTAACCAATGTGGTGATACCAAAGTAAATAGAAAATATAAATATCCCACATAAAGTGTATTTAACATAACGAGCTATAATCCTGTCTAGGAAAATCATTTTTCCTGCGTGGCTGGTATGGAGGCCCATCTAGAGCCAATTAAAGCTGGTGTCACAGTGCGTCTCCCTGAGGAAAAACGACCATAGGAAATGTGTAATTCTCTTCCCTGTTGGTAAGCCCTATCACTCTATAACACCGCTGTAATAATATACTAATGATGCACTGATGATCTCGTGGAGGGCTAATTGATGAAGACCTTTTGACGAAGAGCTCTTATTGTGTAGTAAAGTGGTCAAACGAGAGGTAATGAGGACAAACAGCCAGTGAGCTCTAATGGTTTTTATTGCTTGAGTACTGCATCACCTACAGTAGAGGCCAGGCCGTCCAGAAGGGGCTAGAATAAAATCTCTATCTGCTTTTATAAGATGGAGTGAAGAAAAACTGCGGCTTATACTCCTACAGTATACTCACAATGACCAGCGGGAACAAAAACAAGCAGGCTTTTTTTTAATAATAATAAAATAAAATAAAAAACTTTTTGCCTACGAACCAAATCACACAAGACGGCATAAATTCTGCGGCAGGCACAAAATCATTTCCACTTGCGGTGATTTAGATGAAAAGAAAAAAAAAAAAATCACGGAGGATCAACCTGATGGCTTCACACAGTCTGTAGTGTAGTAAATTAAATCGATAAAAGGAAACGCTGGCGTCTCCGATCGCCCCTTTAATGCTCAAATTATTTGCAATGAAGGCTGCTGAAGGCTACATACTAAACAAATAAAAAGCAAGTCTCCCTGCTCTTATCCCGCATTTAGAGTTTCTCTCTTTTTTTTACATTTCATAATCAATACCTTTACCATCTGACTTAAGTATTTATAACTCTTACACACTTCATTTCGGTGTAGGATACTTGGCACCATAATGCAGTAACACAAACTGACAAAAAAACAAAAACAAAAAAACAGTTTACATTTTAAGGATACCCAAGCCTATCTAAAATATCACATTCAGAACCATAATATTATAGAAATAAGTTAGAGTAAGAATAATAATGAAATAATGTGAGAGTGCTATATATGAAACATTATCTTATATACTTGCATGGTCTATGGCACTGCTTAAAACATTCTTGGATAGGCAATAAATCACTGAACAGTTTCTGTTTCTCTCCTCTTGTACTGACGATTCAAAGGTCACTGTGGCTGCAGGAACACCCACACAGTCACTCTGTCTGCGCACACTTCAGCATCAACATTTTGGTAAGAATTATAAATTATCTCTTTAAAAAGTACAGTATATAAAATGAGACTCAACTGATGTGTCAGGCATGGCAGTGTGTGGTGCACACAACAACAATGACAACTCAAAAACAAAACAAAAAACAAAAAATATATATATATTCATTTGTTGGAATAAACGGAACAGTTCTATCTATTCCAACAAAGGGACCACAAAGTTTGGTCAGAAAAGAGAACGGCACTAAAACCATCAACAACTCTATGTTATACTGTCCAATGTACAAATACCCCTAACAATATAGATATACAACTTTTTTTGCATTGCACTTTTCTTTTTTTAAAACACCTTACATACTGTGTGGAAAGTAGCTTCTATACATAGAGGCATACCTAAGAATGGCAAGTACGGTGTCTAAAAGTATGTAGTAGGACTGATTTCAATTAGAGTTTTGGCAACGAGGCTGTGGCATGGAAAAGGGGCGTCCGTCCGTCCGTCCTTTTTTTTTCTTCTCTGGGGAATGGGGTTGCATGGCAACAGTGAGGTCAGCGATGTGTGTCTTGTCTCGGGTGCTCGTCCACATTTCAACAAGTGTTTTATGGAGAGAAAACGGCTGGGTTTTCGTATGGATGAGGTGTCAGGACAACTGCAACTGGTCAGCACAGCTGAAAAACTTTGTCTAGGTTCTTCAGTGTGCGCTTGTGCAAAGTGTGTGTGTGTATTTGTGTGTGTTTGTGTGCATGTGTGTGTGCAGGTGTCCTATTTGTTTCTCTGGTGTTCTCACAGAGGCGCTTCACGGAATATCTTCTCCCCCCTTTGGCAACACTTCCCTGTGGAGACAAAAAAGGAAAAGTTTTATTCCTAAATACCAAGTCCTCATTTCAACCAAAGAAAAATGACGTGCTGCCCACTTTTCTTTTTAAAGTTTAAATACAAGAAGCAGCTCTAGTTTGTAAGTAAATGTCTTAAAATGACTGAAGCATTTTAAGCAACCAGCAATAATGTCACACTTTCCACTGAGGACGTTTTATTTTGGAATAAAACTCTTCAAACCATTTGTGCAAAGTAATGAAAAGTCAAGCAAATCAAAGCAAACAATCGCAACAATGAGAAGAATTATAATTAAGAAAAAAAATAATATTTACCACGACATCACTGCACCACACAACACTTGTGCTTATTTGCATTAGGTTTACCTGCCCCCGCTGTTATTCGGAAGGACAGGAAGACGGGCTGACAGGGGGACAGAGACAAACACAGTTAGAGAAGACAAGCTGCAGACTGTATTAAAGCTCTCTGGGACACGTAGAAGCCGGTTCCCTCTCTGACACACAGGTTAAACTCACATAGCGGTGCCGTGCATTTTTGGGCCCGTGTGCTAACTACATTGGACATTTTTTAAACATAGCCAGCTGTGATTTTAGCAGTAGTGTGTGGCTGGGAGGTGAGGCCTGCTGCAATATCTCTCAGTGTGCTCAGGTCACCTCGCACACACACACCACTGTCTGTGTCACACTAAGTATTGATGAAAGACCTGACTTAAGGCGCCTCTCTTTCAGTGTCTGACACTGCAGAGGCTGTGTTAAACACTTTCTATAGTCAGCTTTAAAAAAATCCTCTGTGTGCAGCTCTGACCTCTCTCCCACTTTTTTAAAGGTTCTTCCTTAAATATAAACAGCTTTAAGTAAGGGTTGACTGTTTCACTCTTTGGAATAAAGCTGCTGGGAGAAGAAATTTAGTCAGAAGATTGATTATTTGGACTCTACAAGTTGCTTTCTTTTTTTAAATTTTTATTCTTGATCACAAAGATTGTTTATGCTTCAAAATGTTCTTCCTGTCCAGCTGGTAAAACATTCACACTCATGGAATCTAAAACTTTAAACTCAGGGGAGTAACGGCACTTCAGTAATGAGATATTTCTTGATAACACGAGCACAGTTCAATCCAAATGTTGCAATAAAGTCCAGTGTTGTATAACTAAACCATATCTTAGTACCTTTACAGGGTTCGTACAGCTTTTAAAGAGTAAAATTCAAGCACTTTCAAGGTACCTAAACCAAAAATTTTAGACTCTCAAAGCTTTTATCGTCACATCTAAATTGTTACTATAAATGCAATTGCGAATAATAAAGTTTACAGAATTCCTTTATACCCACAACAATCAATGTATATTGTGACTTTGTTTATTTTAGCAGCTTTGATTGTATGTTTTGATCAGGATTATTTAATGCTTCCTAATTTCCAGAATATGGGATCAACAGAGGACTTATCTAGCTATGAATAACGAGGGAACACAAGGAAAGAACTTTCCTTTTAGACTATGTTGAAAATCAAGTATTTTTCAAGTATATTTGAATTTAAGCATTTTCCTAAAAAACATAACGGTTAAAATTAATTATTTTCTAAACTTTCAAGACTTTGTACGAACCCTGCCTTTAATAACATTGTCATCCTCATATAGCTGCAACACATTAATATCCTGATGTACAGCGTATAATACATATAGTTGTTTCCCCACTAGATGCACATGTGTTGAGAGTAATCCGTCCTCTTTCACTCCAGGATCAGACTCACAGAATCCATTCACAATCAACAGTTTAATCACATCACCATCACACTCAGTATAGATGTGGGCAGAGCCCCTGCTGTTACCTTGTGGTCCCCCATGCAGACATTGGGCCCGATGTTATCATAGACTATAGACTTCTCTTCATTTTCAGGCTGCAGAGACACAAAATCGAAAATGTCGGGGATGAGAACGTGATGAACAATGTGTTTTATTCATTATATGAAAGGGCTGGTCCACACTGTGCTGCTGCTGTAGGCTTCTGTTCGACAGTAAATACACACAAGATGCAGAGTCAGCAGCAGCAGCAGCAGCAGCAGCAGCAGCAGCAGCAGGGTGTTGGTGTTTACACATTACAATCATTACGGGCTTGTGTCATGTTTTATGACACATTCATGGATGGGCAATCAATGTAGCAGCTTCATTAAACACAATTAGTGGGATTATGTCGCTGATTTCAAATTAAAAGTCACCTAGAATGGTACAATGGTGAGATTAAAATACATCCATATTACCAACACAATACCAATGCATTGAAATGAATTGTAAAAATCAGCCAGGACAATAACAATTTGTTTAGGTGCCAATAAAATCCTAATTATGTCACAATTGTGTCATTATGTGCAGTTTATTTGCCATTTGCAGTAGATTTCTGGTCAATATATTCATTCAGCCATTCAGTTTTCTACTTAGTATAAATAAATAAATAGTATAAATACTAATTAAAATGAACACCAGTTATAGCTGCTAAGTAATTAAGGGTTTATAATGTACTTAGACACTTAGATTTTTTCTCTTTCTGTTGGTCACTTTAATTAATTTGTGCCCGTAAATTGGCTTAATTGTACTAAAGGCTGCCCCTTACAATTCTAATAACTATTTGTTATGTTTAAGCAAACTTTTATGATGCTGGATTCACCATTTATGAATATAACAAGTTCGTTTTGTTGAATTCCTTAAAATGAAAGTGTTACAGACTCACACAGCAGTAGCACAGCATCTGATTCATGAATAACATTGAACTGAATGCACTTTTAGGAACTCGGCGCAGGTTTAACTTTGAAACTTGTGCACAGTGCAGCGAAGAGAAATGAAAAGCAGGGGTAATTTACAAAGTGGACATTTCCCTCTGGACCAAATACTCTCTTGCTGTAATCTAAGTGCCCATCTGAGGGAATCAGCTTTCAATATCACTTTCTGCACACAAAGAAGCTGTTACCCACTCACACATGAATCTGCAGACTGGAGGATAAATCACACTTGTCTGGTTGAACTGAAGACTTTTTAAACAGCCGCGCCCAACCCCCACGTGTACACGCACACACGGGCTGGTGGGTGCTACCAGTTGTGACTCGGTGAGCTGCACTGGCGCTTCAGAAGAAAGAGACAGAGAGCTCGAGAATGAACCATAAAGCAAAATCCAAATTAACTTCAGACCAATCCTGCGGTGGAGCGGGGTCAGCACACGCTGTGCCTCCACCTCACTCTACCTTTCCCAGCAGGCCACGCACTGGCACCTCTCTATTTGTCTGGCAGCCGGCCCCGAACCGCTGCCTCCCAAAGCCTGAGATACATTCATCAAACACACACTTGATAATTTACAAAGGCAGCATAAAATTGTGGATTTTCGGGCTGCATAATCTTTAGACAGATAAACAAATTACCCGGGGCCCTCCGGCAGAGAGGGAGCGCTCGCTCGGCTAAACATTCATTACCGGCGCTCCCGGAGCTGGTGCCGCGCCGCACAGCCAGCGGGCAACCTTTGGCGTGTTAGGGCTCGGCAAGCAGAAAATAACATGATGGCGAGTTAACCGACCGTGCCATGATAGATGACGCCACACGCCGGGCTGTTTACGGGCCTATGTCTCAACAATCTGTAATGCTCGGAGCCGGAGAGTGTGTGTGCTCAGTGAATCATCAGCCAATCTGCGAACACACTAACTGTTCCACTCTGTCCCTGCATTACAAGCAATTAGCCGGTTCTTGAGGGGAAGAAAAGCAAACAACGACCCAGCTGTGTGTGTGTGTGTGAATCATTTTTTACATAATTCTGACACATTAAGTGGGTGAAACAAACTGGGTGTTATCATTTTAAAATGCTTTACAGTCTTTGTCTTTCACCACTTACTGTAATACAGTGATCAGAGTTATTGTTCTAGCTCAGCTTCAGTCAGTAAAGAAGAAAGATCAGGAAGGAATTTCTCATTTGTGGCGGACAAAAGAAAGCCAAACTTCCTGAGCAGCCCCCTGCTGTGGACTGTACCTGCACAATACACTGCTGCATCTCTTTCACACACATGAACAGATGAAAGCCTGCGAGTTCCAGCACTGAAAAGACCTCTAAGGCTCCATCCACACCAACGAAAACGATCTCCGTCCATACCAGACGCCTGGAAACGCATATCACATGACCATTCATGTGCACTGGGCATGCCGGTGTAAACAGGAAGCAGACTGTCTATTCTGCATTGGTTGCTTATAGTTGCAGGAAATACTATGAACGAAGAACAGCGATGGAGAAAAGTAAGAGCAGAGATTTCTCTGCTTGGACTGATGACCAGGTGGAACTGTTACTGAAACTACGTGTTTCGTTGTCCATGTTGAATTAACAGCTGGTAGTCAAGGCTGATCGTTTGTTTTCTTCTGGGAAAGGGTCACGTGATATGGGCATGACGAATCAGGCAAGGACACGTCGTGGCTCATAAGACCCAATCAAGGAAGCGAACATCGGTGTCTGCATCATCGTTTTAGAACGTCTCCGTTTCCGCCCGTCCTCACTAAAACGCAATTCGGAGTTTTCAAACTAAAACGGGGTCAGCAGAGTTTTTAAAAGGTCTCCGTTTTAGGGGTTATAAAACACCGGAGTAGTGTGGACGCTAGACGTAGCAAAAGTTACACAAAAACGTATTACTGTGGATGTGGCCTAAAGTTGAACTTATTCCCGGTGTTTGGGAATCTAAAATGCTACAAAATGTGGCTTTCCCACACTTACTGGATTGTTTCTGGCGGTCACGGCAGCATTTTTTTTCAAAATCAAAAAGGGTGTTGTCTTATGAAAAAATGGGTAACAAAAAATGGGAAAACTTGGCAGAGCCGCATGGTGGATCTCTAAGTAATCCAGCAAACAAAATAGAAGGAGATGATAGAGGTGGCAGATTGGCTGGAGTTTACAATGCTGGGATGGATTTGAGGCTGAGCGGGGGCCTGTAGGGTTTGACTCTCTGAGGAAGGAGACAGATCTGCGGCTTTATGAAAGAAGATGGGGCCCCACTGGGGTGAAGTGCTGGGATATATATATACTGTCTGGGTGGACCCATGGCTTAGCGCTCCAAATTAATATTCGCAGACACCTCATCCTTCCATCTGTGAAGTGACAGAGGGCGGGGAGGGTAATGTGGATCAAGGACGATAGAGTAGAAATAAAGGGTACGACTTGATTTGTAAAGAAATCTGCATTTCAGTTGAGGGAGGAGAAAATATGAAGATGAATCTGACTGTTAAAAGCCCCTGAATTGGATCTAAAGTGGCAGGTTTAGGCTCACCTTGAAGACCAGGTCTCTGGCAGAGGCAGACAGGAGGATTCGGTCACACCAGGCGGGGCATCTGGTGTTCATGTACTGCTTCCCCTGACTGCTGTCTTCACTGTACGGATAACTGAAGAGACACACAAGCAAAACACAAACAGTGAATAGAAAAATATGGACTCACACGACAAACATTTACAGTCATTTATACATGTTTAAGCGGTATCCAAGTGATAATGAACTTTATTTTCTAGTAAAGTGTTGCACAAGCAACGAGACAATAGAGGAAAGCCAATAAGGAAAGCAATAAATATGATTTGTATGAATCAACAGGGCTCCAGAGGAGTAATAAATATGAGACGTCATGTCATCTGCCTTATCTCAGAGACAGAGATCAAAATGTTTCCCAGAGAAAACAGGAGGTCTATAAGTATGACCAATCATCTGAGTAATCTCTTGGATCAACACACATGGATGGCTCAATCAGAGCAATCCTTCTCTGCCAACTGTACAGGTTGTGAGTGTGTGTTTGTAGGCGAGAGAGGGAGAGAGAGGGAGAATAAAAAGGGAAAGAATGAGAGTGATTTAGTCAGAGCGAGCCAGAGGGAGATTCAGTTGCCCATATGTATCGCTACATCCCTACAGGGTCATCAAAAACAGATTAGGTGCCGCAGCAAATGGCCAAGAGAGATTGTATCTTGGAACAGCAGGGAACAATCGCATGATTTAAGCGGCGGCAGGGCTGGAGTCGGGCGGGGAGCCATCGAGCTGATACAGATTTACATTGTTGAGAATTCAATTTGGCCCCTTCCGCTCATCAAACTGCTTCAGATTTACACGCCACCAATCCAATTTGTTTGTCGGCGCTCATCAGGATGTAAGACCGGGCTTACATACTGTAATACCAATCCAATTTGCTCCTCCAGTGCCACACGTGCTAACCGTAGCATAACACAAAGTGCCTCTTGAGCATGGTGATATCCTAATGATAAAATAAACACACACATCTGGCCATCGATTCATCACACTTGCAGAGGGCTGGTAGCTTAATTGGACTTTGTGCTAAGGCAGGATACATTTAATAAGCATTTGGTTGTGGTTGCTACTGCTACAGCAACTACAGCTGCTAACACTGCTACAGCTACTAGTACTGCTAGTGCTAGTAGCATACTACTACTTCTCTGTGTGCTCACAGCTATCCAACATCATTTTTACCAAATACTACAGAGGCCACAGTTAGCATTTGGTTGTGTGCATCTGTGTCTTTTCAGATCTGATTGTCATGGTGAAAATCCAACAATGCTGCCAGGTTTTAATGTTTCATCTGAACATCAATTACAAAGACTTTACAAAGGTTTAGAGGCGCCCTGGTGGCCTAGGGGTTAAGGCGCAGACCATGAACTGTTCATATGCAACTGGTGACCTTTGTTACATGTCTCTCTCTCTCTCTCTCCACATTTCCTGTCATCTCTCTACTGTCCCTGTCAAATAAAGGCACACAATGCCCAATAATAATAATTTAAAAGACTTGAGTTCAGAAGCGAATAAACTCCCAACAGTTAACCATTTCAGCTAAATGTTTGCACACCATACATACACAATACATACTGTCTTGACAGGTGGGTATGATCAAAAACTCTTGACTGCGATGGAGCCAAAGAATCCCTCACACTGTCAATCACTTTGTCATCAGTAAAGAAAGGTTAGTACAAGTGATCGACAGTGACAGGAATTCTGTGGTTCCTTCAAAGTGCTACACTCAAAGCCACATTCCTCAAAATGTGACTCAAACCTCTAAAACATTACATGTAGTGTAGTACACTGACGCAACAGCTAAAACAGAGGCACCATCAGTCAGTCAGCATTTTCTGTAACAGCGGCAAAACCAACTCATTTTAATTTACTACGAGCGCTACCATTCTGTCACTGGCCAGTTGAAATGTGAGCATTAGGATACCAGTTGTCTTCTCTGCTGCCTTGTCTGTCTTGATCAGTGCTCACACCACCATGTGTTTTGCTGTGCCATTATTTATTGGTGGATGTGTACTCTACTATTTTGTGCATATTTGTTATGTTATGTTTATGGATTTTATAAGATGTCATTTTATTTTGGATGTCTTTTTAACATCGGGCCAGTCACAATAACTGAAAATTAATTAATTTTAGGATAACTCTGGCTCTTTTACCATTGTTTTTTTTTTCTGTTGATCAATGAGCACCGTCCCTGTCCAATAAATCCGAATCCGAATACATCCGAAAAACGAATGTTAATCATCAGATGGACTAGACTGATTTTATTGGGGATTATTCATTTAAAATGATACACTGATATTCTGCCGTACAGTGAAATCAATGGGATGAATCCTCTCCCACATACATTCACATGAACAGAGATATTTGTTGGCCTAACACCAGTACACTGTGACACAAATCGTGAACATATATGTGTGTGAGTGTGTGTGTGTGTGATCACACACAAACACTCACACACAGAGAGAGAGAGAGAGAGAGAGAGAGCCCCCCCACCAGGTGAACAAACAGACCTGCAGAAAGCTACTTAGAGAAGTTCCCTGCCTCCAATTAGCATTAATAGCACTTAAACCATGGGGGAAATGCATGGGGGTTTTGGTATGCTAATCAAAGGGCTAAAGAAGTGATCCTGGGATAAAAGAGAGCATGAAGAATAGGATGAGTGAAACAGAGATAGACAGGGAGGCAGAGGAGAGGGGATAAAGACGGATCAGACAGAAAGAGGCAGAGTGAGGGTGGAAAAGAGCAAAGTCTTCAAAGGGCTTGCGGAGCTGCTCCACTTCAGGGTGGCCTGAATACTCCTGCTTCCTGAGGGACGGTCCCTGGCCTTAAACAGCCTGTGAACAATCCTCCTATCAGGCACTCTGTTATAGCTTTATTGACTAACAAGCCTGGGGTCATTTTGGTGTTAAAGAGATTGAGAGAAAATCAAGTTTTCCCCCTCACCTCCTTCAAACAATGAACTCCCGCCTGATAGCAAACTTCCCCGAGCACTTCAGCAACAAAACTCTGCTATCGTTCAGTCATTTTTGATGACAGCCAGCCATTGTAAAAGCTGATTAAAAATACTCAACAGTGGCCATTAAAGGGCCATTCTGCGTCCCTGTGTGTGCAGGTATAGGTTGTTCCCCTTTCTGTTTTACCACACCCTCCGTTGGCTCCAATAGAGATAACAAGTCTTAATGCAACAGCAAACAGTCGAATGGCGCACTGGGGCCAAAGTGATTAATGTGTCCGATTAGCGAACTCACAAACTTATCGGGGAAGGTAAACGGTCCAAGAGGGCGTGTGGGCTGGAGGCCGTCAGCTCATATCAGACCCTTATTGCCCGCAGCAAGACTAATTACACTAATTAATGGGCCAAGCTGATAACTCCAACAATTGTGTACCTGTATAGGAGGGTAGGAGGGGGAGCGGCACTTCAAGGTATCCACACACACACATACAAACAGCCACATACACTGCTTTACCAACTCTGGTCCCAGGGCTAATATGTTAGACTACCAATAATTAAGCAGTAATTAAATTAGTCATTTGCCAAGTATAGACCAAGTATAGGTTTAAGCTGTGTCTCAAATCCACATTGCCTTCTAATTCTGAGCAGGTTTTGAGTACGTAATGTGTTCACGTTGTAAAAGTGACAAAATAAAGTATAATCAAAAGCACTTTATTATTTCCTGCTAGTATAAAATAGTTATGTATATTTATTGCTTGTATGCCAACTGCAAAAACCAGTATATTATAAAGATTAGCATATAGTATATAATGTGTACAATTAATACGCAGAATAAAATTGGGATACAGCATTTGTCACTATATTTAGCTATCCTGCAGGTGCATAGATCTTGAGAAAGTACAATGGTGACAGAGCAAAAAAGATCTGCACAATGCTGCCAGTGCCTTTAAATATATGGTACATCTAAGAGGCCAAGTTTAAAAAATGATACTTCTATTCTTTATTTACGGTACATAAGCTTACATGCTACGACAGCGCTCAAGTGAAAAAGTGACAAGACAAAAGTTTGAGACATCTGACCGTCATCAGTGTCGGATAATGACACCGACATTGCTCACGGTCTGATGACTGAAATATTTGTCTTGCCACCTCTTGTGTAAAGTTGACACAAGAATACAGCCTTCCTGCTCGTTCCTCCATTCTTTTGTGTTGCTGACCACATCTCAGATGATATGACTAAGACCCTCTAGCACCCATTGAGAGCTCATTCATTCATGCTTGGTTTGGGGTTTAATGTTTGACTTGGCTGCTGGCACATTACTCACATGTGTCCCGGCCGGTGTCAGCTTGTTTGTCTTGCAACAGTAAAAACTGGCGAGGTGAGCACAGACCCAGCAGAGGGAGAGGCTGTCGTGACATACATTACTGTACTATATAGGTTAGTGTATCAACAAACACTTTATTTGAATAACACTTAAAAGAAAAATATTCAAATAACAAAAAGCTGTGTATAAAATGCGAGTTCAGATTTTGCTGGTAAGCCAGACCACCAACCTGCAGGACACTCCCTGGCATGGGCTACTCCAGGCCAGACTTCCTTGTCCCACATTCTCTTATCTCCCCATCAAAAGCTATTACCTTATTCTACATAATGACAAATAAGTGACAGGCCAAACAGTGGGCTATTCCGGTGCTCAGTATTTAATGAGGGCAATATAAACTTGGGAATATAGGTAGGGCAGGAAGCCAAAGATAAGAGTCAAAGTAACAGTACATGAGGTCAAGGGTGGTAAAGAGTATCATGGGATGTTGGAGTGGCCATTGCCGGGCTGGGATTGGCCAGAACCGGGCTGGGATTGGCCAGAAAGTCAGAAACTGTGAGTTTCAAACGACTCGCTGCCTCTACAGCTATGTTTGTTTGCCGTTGTCAGGGGAGGCTTGGCAAAACACAACACACACACACACACACACACACACACACACACACACAGATTCAAAAAGATCAGCCAAATGCTATCAATAAAGCTGAATGTTTGCTTCAGTTTGTAGAGCTGGGAGGCTCGCAGGCACAACATTGGCATAGTGCAGTACAAACAGAGTGAAATGCCATCAGTAGCTCATGGCTCACAGCCTGCCGGGGTTCAGCTATGACATGTTAGCTGCTCTAAATGAAGACAAGAAGACACAGATGGCATCCATTTAATCGTCTCCGCGTAAGATTGTTTTTAACAAAGCCTGCCTCTCAGTGGCATCATCTCAGACAAGAGGCAATGACACAAGACAGTGGACAATCTTCAGCTATTATCGCCACAATGGCCCCTCATCATTTTCACAGCCTCTCTAGTAGTTAGAATGATGGATGCGCTGATGGCTGTAAAACAATGTTCCTGTTCAGTAGATCGGCTTGTAACGCTGAATCCTGTGGCTGCACTGAGCCAACACGAGCCATACACTTACAGTGGCTCGGACGCAGTGCTTTAACCAAACGTCGTTAAAGTGCGTCTGTGGTGCTCCTTAAATGGAGTCATGTGTCTCCGCTCCAGTATAGCATGGCTGTTCACAGAGCAGAGAACAAGAAGCCTTGTTCACGTAGGATGCAAACAGCAGAGCTATAGGACTAATGTATTGACAGTCAAATACACATGTACACATGTAGAGAGGGTGACATCATTTGTACAGGCCTTCAGAGGCCAGTGGTGTTGTGTGAAGAGTGCTATTCACAGAACAAAGACAGTTACTGTATACAGGAGAGCCATCTGTGTGAGCACTTCCTATGGGCTCAAAACGAGTCTCGAGAAATTCTCCACTGCTCTGACAATTCTCTCATACATACTTATTAGCAGTTATTGAGGAACTGACTCTCTTATCTGAAGGGCAAAGTCATTCTGTCTGGCATCAGCGATCAAACATCCCCCTTCCTCTTTCATGAACCTGTGAATGTTGTAGCTTTCCCCAGCACACAAGTCACTTTTTGGCATGTCCTCATAGACCTGCAGCTTTAGAAAACGTATGCTAACGTGCCAAGGTTGATCCCAGGGTGCTTCCCAAAACAGTGAAGACACAACTGTTTATCAGTTTCTGCGTCCTCACTGGCCTCACCTCGTGACCCCGGGGCCACACTCTGCTTCTTTCCATGTCTAGACTTGACAAACACAGACACATGGGACTGGAGCCATGCTGTTCCAACTAACACCTTCCCATCGTTCTTACGTACTTAAAGAGAGGTTCGGGTAAGCGTTGGAATAAATGGAAAAAATACATGCCAGAGAGATACGTATATGTTAGCACTGTGCTAGCAAATTCCTAGAACAACAGATCAACTGCTCTTTTCCAGCTCAAATTATAAGTCTGCATTGAGTAAGCTGGCAGGTTGTTAATGAACTTTTACTTGAGAAATTAATCTGTTTTTGTTGCATTTAGGTGTATTAATGTTGCTATTTTAGTCATGCTAGCAGCATTGTTCTAGGGATGTCTACCACTTTGGTCCAGACTGAAATATCTCAACAACTATTGGCTGGATTGCCATGACATTTTGTACAGACATTCATGGTCCCCAGAGGATGAATCCTACTGACTTTGGTGATCCTTTAACATTTCCTCTAGTGCATCATCAGGTCAATATTTGCCAGCAAGTGCAAAATGTGTTAGCATGCAAATATGCTAAACTAAGATGATGAACATGGTAAATAAACCTGCTAAACAGCAAGTAAGCATCGTCATTGACAGCATGTTAGCATGCTGACATTAGCATTTAGCTCAAAGCGCTGCTGTGCCCAAGTACAACCTCACGAAGCCGCTAGTGTGGCTGTAGACTTTTAGTCTTGTTTGGTTTAGTTTGCACTGATGTAGTTTTGGTTTTAAGATTGCTCAATTTCATGTTACATGTTTTATGTCTGTCTTTTCACATTTTGGGACCATGTTTGAAATAAGTGTTTACACTTAAGCATGTCATCTCTTGGATTGGTGTGTGTTTGAAGATCCATAAATAAATCAAAAGGAAAATGCATCCATGACTGCAAGGACTATAAACATGGACTGTGCAAACATCTGCGCATGAACACCATCAACATCAAGAGAACTGCGTGCACTTCCACTGTATATCAGGGCTTTAACAGTTTCATTTACCAGTAAACAGCTTCAGTGTAGCAGTCGTGAGATAAGTGCCTTGCTCAAACACAACAGTAGTTGATGAAGGATGGACGGCAATAACAGTCACATTTTGGGAAATTGGGTGAAAATGAAATTTGTGTTTCTGACTAAGAATCCCAAGTTTCCATGCTGCCCTTCCAAAGATCCACATCTAGACATCTGTGAACATGCATTAACAGCAACCTGCAGTGTTTTTAGTAACACCAGCTGTACCTCCCTAGTACCCAGATGTTATGTATTGTATGTATCTGTACCTTGGCTCCTCACTCCCACTTTACAAACAGACCCATGGGACAGCAGCCATGTTTTTCTATTCCTGACTTTTTCCATCTTTCCACCCACCACCGGTGCACAACTTCCACACCATCTCCCTGCTCGGAAATCACTCATGATTTGTCCATTGATGGAGTTGTACCGCTGGTCTGATGTCACTCAAAATCTCCCTCAAAGCCCATTCCCAGTAACCATGTTACAGGCAAAATACGTTCCTCTACTGCTCCCTCATTGTCCACTGCATTTCCTACTGAAGCTGGGATCCCGATTCAATTTTTGCATCGATCTTGTGCAAAAAAAGGGCAAAGAAATCAGATCAGAGGAGTACTAAAAGCTTTCCCCTAAATCAATCAAAATACATGAATAAGTTACTGGTGCCTTAGTATGTTTTAGGGGATATTACCGTAGTTATGCCATTCCTAATATGAAATCAAAAGTACCATAATGTATAGTAAAACTTACCATTATTTTCAGTCAAATGGCCATGCTGCAGCTTATGCAAAGATAATGACCTAATGGCTTGTTGCAGTCTCATGCATTAAGCACAGGAGAAACTGTGTCTAAATAAATGATTGGCTTCTGATGAACAGGCTCATCTATTCTCTCCCATAAACTAGTAACCATACATGGGCTCCTGTGTATATGTGCGTATGAGTCGTCCCGCAGCAGCCGACTGGCTCCAGGTCCAACTGTGACAAGGCCCAGGCAAATTCCTCACCCTGGTGCCCAAGCACTTAAGACTTGTCATGGCCAACTTTGACAGACGACTTTTTGAAAGTAAAGAGATATGCATTTTACGGCTTGCAGCCTCTGCAGCGATGCAGGGAGAAGAATTCACGTGTGGGGACAGAGATGTATGTCTGCCAAAACTGGACGTCCATTCCAAAAAATGAAAGGTAGCTGCTGGCCAGGGACGCTTCAGCTGCAGTTACCTGGTAAAAATAGAAAGCTGGAGATACACTGTTCTGCCTTGTGGCCATTGCTACTTATGTACATCAGTCACTTTGTCCTATCCAATCCTTAGTTCACCCTTGACAGCATGTCTCATTTGGTGATAACTTCTTATCCACCGCAGGACAACAGACAGGATTAACTTGCAGATTAAATGCTTGTGACTAGTATTGATTTATAGATTTGAACAAAAGTGAGCCGTGTGCATGCATGAGTGTGTGTGTCAGTGAGGGTGTGTTCTGATGGCCTGCATTAAAAAGAGTAATAACCTCACAGATGGCGAGGGGCTGGTCCGGAGCAGGCTATGTGATGAGAACAATCGCTGAGGCTTGATTGCTCAAGGAGCACAAGGCAGACCTGACAGGGGGAGGGGTACCAGTATATGTGTGTGTGTGTGTGGGGTGTGTATGTGTGAAGTGGGAGGAGGGGGTTGTTTAAGTTTAACTAGGCCACTACTACCCATTACAAGGCTGACAATGAGTGGTTTGTCGCGCGCACAGAGTAGATCAAATCAAATTTCATATGCTGCTCCCGGGTTTCATCTATTTGATTCATCATCACCTCAAGTATGTGGAAATCATTTGTATTCTTCCACAGCAGCACATTCATCCCTCCCTGTGGAGAGATGATTCAGTATTATATGGATAGGTGCAAAAGTCAGCCAGTGTAAAAGGACAATAAATCCACCTGTCACTTATGCAAAGTGATGTAAATGGGGTCCCTGATTAAGACACAGAGTCATTTAAAAAACAGGGACTGGCAGAACCTTGACACACACACTCTCGAGCTCTCACACTCAAAGCCACTCACACATACACACGCTTTGATAGCTCTATGTATCTCAAACCCTCTCACACACACACACACACACACACACACACACACACACACTGAAATCCCCCGCCGCCCTGCGCCTGCCACTGGAGCAGTTTATCAAGTAATTATTGTTTGATTACAGCGTTTCATTATCTGCACTGATTGAGTCACAACCGACGGCAAAGGTCAAGCACCATTAACGCGCTGCTCCCGAAACATATTTCCACGCCGGCCGCGTGTTTGCCCTCCCTCTCCTCTGAAAGGGCTAATTGCAAATGCATTTGTTTGAGGAAGAGGAGAGGAGACCACCCGCTCCAGTCTCCCCCAAGTCCCACTGAGACGGAATATCAATGCTGCCCAAAGCATTCGCACAGCGACACACGCGCACACACACATATGAAAAAACATACACATGGGAGCAGTTTGGGACCATATCCAATCATACTTAACAACTGATACCCATCAAACACAGATCCAACAGCTTTCATAAAACCATTTTGGACAATAAGGTGGTGATTGACTCCTTCTGATTTTACATATTAATAATGAGTCCTTATGGCCAAGATCTGGTCAGCATAGTCACTGCATTTACCAGCATGTGGTAGTACCCAGTGGGTGAAAACATAAGCCTTAGGGTGTCTTCTATTTATGTTGTTGTCTTTAATCTCTCATTTTGTCGCTGTCCAGTGAAAACCAAGCATCTCTGAACTTGGTGATTTTGAATTTTTCAAATAAACTGAAGGATTAAGTTCCTTTATAATTTGAGAAAATTGTCTCAGACTAGCTAAACTATTTTAAACTCCTATGAATTATTTCAATAATGCTTTGTAACAAAGCTGGAATATATATTTCTTTGCTCATAAAAAAATATGGAAAAACATGGTTTTCACATGACAGCAATCATTTGTTATTCTGTCTGTTATCGTTAACTTTGCTATATAACATCCATTAAAAAAATTAAACTACTTATTCTTTTACTCATTTGGTGTGTTTTTGGTACAGATTTTATATTTTGATAGTTGTCATACATACAGGGTTCTTCGACATATGGGGCTTCGATTGAATTAAATAAATACCTTTGTGTTACTGGCCAATCAGTAACCGTTTTCTTATGTTTGGTGGATGCAGCTCAACTGTTGCACATTGCTGCCTAGCTAATAATGTACTTGAATGATCTATTTCCAGCTTTTCTTCAGGGTGTCTGAAAGTTTTAATAGGGTAAATACATATTTGTAAGGACTTTTTAAAGGTCAAACAGGTGGGAGGTTCATTCAGATGAGGCAGCACAAAGCGAGTTGTTGTTATTTTGGTGGGAAATGGGTCTGAGACTTTGCGCTGATAATAGATATGTCAGAACCACGCCTGTTTCTGGTGAAACGTCAGTCTGCTGCCAATCTGATAATTATGTCAACAAGAGCAAACTAAATACTTGGAGCAAATGCACAGCAATAACAGAATAATGCTGAAAACATAGACACATTTATTTAATTCAACACTCCCAACCAGTAGAGGCGTTTAAATCTGCATCAATCTGCTGTTGTTAAAGCAGGAACTCAGTCTGCATTTATCTATAAATTAATATGTTTCTTACAGTATCTGTTGTCCACAACTGCTTTATACTGTAAAGGAAAGTGCCAGAGCGCAGTGGCATTACGCACGGCCGTCCACTGATACAGAATAACCACACACACCTTTACACACGTCAGATGGGTCCATGATAACTCTACTATTACCGGAGCTCATCCTGTGCCTCACAGCCGCTTTTCCAACTTAAAAAAAAATTCAGCGAATTCTGTAGCATCGGATTGATGCAATAATATATACTGCTTCACCAAACAATAATTTTTTATTATTTATTTCTCCCTTCATTGTTAGAATTAAAAGAACAACATGTATGGTGATGTGTGTTCACAGCTGCACAACAATGTGATTTCCTGAGCGTCTCTTCATCTGTTGAGCGGTTGTCGTCAACCTGCCACTTTGCACTTGTCATTACGCTTGCGTGATTAAAATAAGGCCCTAAGAGTCTACAGCCATGCCAGCAGCTCTCATTGTACAGAAAACCAGACTGCTAGATCAGGAAATCACCAGAGCTCATAAAGATCATGAATGTCTGCATCAAATCACATGGCAATCCATTCGACAGTTGTCGAGGCATTTCACTAAAAAACTCAAATGTTAACCTCATGGTGGCGCTAGATAGAACGCCAGATAGTAGCAGAAAATCAGAGAGGACTGTAGTCGTAGTAGTGTTGTAGATGTTAGTGGTAGGTGTCAAACAAAGTTCTGTGTGTGATAAAATGGCTCCATACCTGGGTGGGAAAGAGATCTCCAGTTCATGCAGCCGATCCTTGAACACTGACAGCTCTTTGTCATACTCTAAAAGCTGTGGAAAGAAAAAAAAATGGGAATGAGGAGAGAGAGAAGTTTGAATTATTACTATTTTTAAAAAACATTTTTGATCAGGGGAAAGTCAGCTGAGTCTGAATGCTCTTATTCGGCTCTGCTCTGCTTTACATTCATACAGTACACACATTCCTCTCTAAAAGTTGGTTGGCACAAACACTTTTCCACTGTAGGCCTATGCAGTTACGGGTCCTGTTGAACAGGTTTTGTGATTGAATATGGTCCAAACAGTGTGTATTTAGGCTTCGAACTTTAGATCTGTCTTCTGAAAAATAAGTAGGTTTTTCCCAACAAACAGACACATGTCAAGACAATTCAAAGACATTTTGAAGCCTCTTCTGACAGTTTAATTTGATGTCTGATATTAGCTGGACCCTGGTCTCAGTCTCAGTGAGAGGTGGATAAGAATAAGCCAAATGAGAGTTTAGGAGGGTAGAGCAGGATACCGTCTTTGGGTTTATTTAGTTATTGCCATGTTCCACGCTGGAGAAAATAGGCAGCAGTTGACCAGTTGTGTGTGTGTGTTACTAGCCCTGTCCTACTGGGGGTCTATCTCTGCGCACTGACAGTGCATCCACACACTCTTCATCAATCATGTCTCCTCACCCAGCTGTACTCACTCACTAGAGTGTACACACACACGTCCCCCAATTTCCCCCCTTTCACAAAACCCATAAATCATTAGTGAAAAGTGCAATTAGCGGCTTCTTGTACACATTAATTATCTGGGAGATGAACAGGTAGCTTGGGCACCTGCATGACTGCCTCCCTGAGAGACTGACAGTGACGTTTCCCAGCAACCCCCCGGAGGACCTTGTGCTAGCCCCTCCCTTTCCTTTCAGACGGGGAGACATCAAGATGAAGCCGAGACTTGTTTGTTTAGTGGTAAATTGGGCTATTGTACATGTTGCAAACACCAGGCTACAATTATGGCCTGATGAAGACCTCATCCTAGACAGTATGAGTCTGACAGCGGTTGTATAGGCAGCTTGACGTTAATGACATTACATTGGTGTATTACATGCAGCAATATGTTGATGGGTACATGATGAAATATCAACAGAGATGACGCGGTGCACATGGGTAATATTTGGAAGGACGTCCTCACAAAGAAGAGACATGGGAGGAGGGGGGAGGATGTCATATGAATAATATATCAGTGGAAGGTAACTACAGTCTTCCATCTACACTGACATATTTATGTTGTCCATGTATGACTGTGTATGCATTGTTTGTCTTCACAGCACTGTTGAATACACACGTATAAATAAGCCAAAGTCCAGTATGTACCTTCGCATTGACGCTCTGTGTGTTTGTGTGTATGTGTGATTATGTGTCAGTGGTGTAGAACAGTGGCCATTACTTGCAGGCAGAGGGGCCTCCCAGACGAGTCTCAGTGGTTCAGGAGGGCAGATGTGCTGCATTCATCAAACTCACAGTGCCGGGGTCACAGGAGAGACTCACACACTGTGGATGAGGGATGGCTGAGCAGGGGATGCAACCCCACGCTCCACTGTACACCCCATCTCACCATCCACCCGCTGATACCTTCCTCTAGTGTGTGTGTGTGTGTGTGTGTGTTTGTGTTATAGCCTGACTGATCCTGTTTTTTAGAGGCCGATAGCACTATCAATAATTGGGAGTTTAAAAAAATCTGATAATTCATTGTGAAATTGGAAACTGTAAATAAAATACATATTTAAAAAATCTAATAATTGGCAATTAAAAGGACCCAGATTTATCACTTGAAAATCGTAATCATTTTTGAAACAATGGATACCTGATTTCAGACAGAGGTAGACAAAAGTAGGCTTCTTGATTTTACTGGCTGAAAAGACAACAGTCGCTAGCAGAATTTATTAGCTGTAGCTAGCTAGCAGCTAATAAACCCAAAAATGCTAGTTAGCTAGCTAGCTAAGCGACCATTAGCTTCATGAGTTGGATGAAAACTCTGTCTCCTGCTGACTTTTTAATGTTTCAAACCGATTTGTTTCAAAATGAGAACTCTGTCAAGGGCTCTTGAATATACACTCGATGTCTACATACATGATATTGTGCTAAAAGACTGAGGCTAAAGCTGCATTTCCCAGGCAAAATTTAGCATCCTCAAAAGTGATGATCTATGTAGAAGACATGGAAGCAATAAAACAGCAATGTTCTTGCATTGCAGTGTAGAGGAGTTGCTGGAGTGTAA
This sequence comes from Macquaria ambigua, assembly GCA_008360985.2. Taxonomy (NCBI): domain Eukaryota; kingdom Metazoa; phylum Chordata; class Actinopteri; order Centrarchiformes; family Percichthyidae; genus Macquaria; species Macquaria ambigua. Next base: position 144,382 of record VMKM01000200.1, read on the forward strand.
ACTTCCCAAAATCCAATAGAGCAGGACAGAGCAGCTAACGTTAGCCTACAGTCTGATATAGTAACATCCGGTAACCTGCAGTGAAATGCCACTGAGTTTGGTTATTAGTGGAGGTAGTACGCTAATTAGCCAGACATGCTAACGTTTTGGAGCTTATGTTAGAGCAGACAAACACATTGTTTAATACATTCTATACACTTTTGCTCTTGTATCTTTAGTTTTGGAGAGGATACAAAAAAAGAAACCAACATCCAAACTCTTTATACATGGAGTATTGCTCGTGCTAGACCCATGCACACTGCTTCAACGTGTGGAGAAATCCAAAGCTTGACAGGCCTGTTGTGCCTAGTTACAGTTGCTAAGCTATGACTGGACAACCACTGTTTGGGGGAGGGGTTTAGCGAGTGGTCAATTATGTATATATTGGCCAATAGTAATTTGTTTTACATAAATACATAAAATAAAACAAACATTTCTTATTCATTCAAATTATTTTTTGAAGAATTGTTGCCACATTGTGTAATGCGAGGGACATTTTGCAGTTGGAAAATAAACTTGTTAATCTTCTCTGGTGGACAGTAAAATGGCGACATTGTTTCAATATTACCTCAAACATATCTTTGGCATTTACTGAAAATTGTTTTTACTTATTGGCTGCCATATACGCAGATACAGATATATTTGCAGTAAGCAAATATCAACCAATATATTGGTCTCTCTCTAGCTCTGGTGTGAGACAGAGCATGGGCAAAAAAGATGGTGGGTAAAGTTTGTGTAAGAGTATATTTAGCAATACATGCTCATACTGGTATAATGGTGAGTGATCATGTTCACAGGTGTGATTCTGTTTGAGGTAAAGCACCTAAACATTATAAGTGTGTGACACCATTTAAACAGCCGGCAATGAGCAACATATGGCTGTGTGTATCTACGGAGTGTGTGCCTTAAGTGAATGTTGAGTAATTCATTCAGGTGAATAAAAAACCCTGCAGCCACAAATTTCACACTACATTTCATCCCAGGTCAATTAAGCATAATGCTCTGCCGCTCTGCTAGGTCAGTGGTTTAAAAAAACAGCTTATATTGGTTCAAGGCCTCGTGACATTATAATGCCAGGAGTAGTTTGTCAACCAGAAGTGACCTTGGGAGTTGTGGAGGAGGTGGTGCGAGATGATGCAGCTCCGGCAATATCGCAGAGGGAAGAAGATGAAGAAGTGTCTGGGTAAAAACTACCCTGTCATGGGCACAAATTTCTGACTTTGCTTGGATGATCAGCGCGCTCTTAAATCAGAGTGGCGATGATAGTTAAGAGGCAGGAAGTTGAGGAGGGGGGGTTAAAAAAAGGGAATACGAGGTCTTTGGCCCCCAACTGTCCCTCTCACTGTGCTGGAGGCTTGTCCAGCACCTGTAATTGTGCTTTGATTTACGCATTGTCAAATATCCCCTGTGACAACACCTGCTGCCATTAAAACCCATCAATAAATGTTGGGGTGAAAGGTCATTTAATTTGATTTTTACACCTCACACTTGGCTTTCATTGCAGGGGCCATATTTTCCCTTCTTTTTATGGGATCTTCATTATTTTGTGTGAAAAAGCGATAAACTGTCACTGACGGGGGGGTTTGGCCCCTCCCAACACCAAACAAAACACTACGGTACACTGCATCTCTGAACTCTCATTTCCATGGTAATTAAATTATGTAGAGAGGAAGGAAATTAGACAAAGACTGATATTTAATACAATGATCAGAAAATGTCAAAAATGTCAGAAGAAGTGCACTGACTTCCATGATGAGGGCACAGTTTTGACTTTTTTCCCCCACTAAGAAGCATTGTTAGAAGAGCTAGGCAATGGCTGTGAAAAACTCAGGTTGATAATAGCCATATAACAGTAAAAAGGCATACTGTACATGCATGCTATCTATTCTGATAAGGCTAAGTAAGCAGCAGTACTTTCCTGAACCATTCAAAATAGAGGCCAGCTAAACAAAGAAACAACCAGGGACCCAATACAACATCAGTTTATATAAATCCTCTAAGGTCAGGTTGCATTTAGCATGGCCTCTGTATTGCCACTTAAGAGCTTTGACAAGAAAAAACTTAAGGCTGGAGCGGCATTTGTTCTTTATTTTTTTTATGTCCTCTCATGTTTAAGACGTCTCTGGGCTTTTGAGTAATGCTGAGGCGCACGCTGCCGGCATGAGAAGGAGAGGCAGGCCAGACAAAGGTTCATCACTTACTACAGCTAGTACACAAACACACCCTCCTCTCCTGGTCCCCCCATCTGCCGACACCACACTGATAAAGTTACAATAAAGAGATACTGAAACAAAATCAATGGGGGACGGAGGAGGGGGATGGCCCCGCGGGCGTGTGCTCCAGGAGAGGAAGAAACTGTGCTGATCTACAGATGCACGGCACAAACATGCACAATACGCATGCGTTAATACACACACACACACACACACACACACACACACACACACACACCATGCTCCTCCCATCTCTCCACCGGAGCAAGGCCCCGCGGTGCCCCTTGACGCCACGAGCGCCCGGAAAATTTAATCTTCCCAAATACTCATCAGGGCTCTCCATCGTCCCGCCGTGACAGCACCGGGGATAATTAATTATACAATTTCGATGGGAATATCGACTAAACAAACCTATTAATCATAGCAAAAGTCAATAGGCATGGACACATTCAATCATGTCCTGGCCAATGATTACTCCTCTCAAAATACAATAATTATTTTCAAGAGCTGCCTCGAATTAAATTTCTGTCAAGCTGGTACAAGTCTTGCAGTTGATGAAGGATGCAATGGATTTTTTTTTTCTTTCCCTTTCCCCAGTGGAGGAGTGTGAGGAGGGACATTTATCCTTTTGGAAAGGTAGTTTGTTTTATAAGGATCATAACATGGTGTGTTTAACTAGACCATGACCATCAGATTATCTCTGATGCCCTCCATTATGTCATCCATCTTGTCTGGCTTGGTGAGGAGGAGGAGGAGGAGGAGGAGAAGGAGAGGGAGGAGGAAAACGGGGGTGCCTCAGCCTCCTACAGCTACTGTTACACAGTTCCTACACATATCTGCTGATCAGATTCAATGATTGTCCCATGTCCAACAGCACAATGTGTAAGGTCAATATCTGCCAGCGTCGGAGTCTTTCAAATTCCATCTTGGGTTAAACAGCTGAACGATGTCCTTTTCTGCTGTTTTGGTGAACTACCTTTATCACTAGGGGTCTGTTCATATGCTTTAATTCAGGAAAAAGAATCACACAATAACATTTATTTAGGACCTATGTTTAAAATAAAATAGTGTTACTAAAAAGAACCTAAAATGTGCACGTTAAGTCATGCTGAATTTTGGGTAAGCACTGTGAAACTTCGGTGCAGTGCTAGAAAAAGCTGATACAGAACAAGGTAATTTTGTGATACGATCTGACAGCGCAGAAAACCTTTCCTCCTTAAATTTAAAGAAAGCTCAGGGGGAAGAAGTTGTGGAGTGAATTCCACTACCTTTCGAGATTTTTACGACTACTGCATTCAGTACACAAGCATAAAGCAGAGCAATGCTGAAAAAGAGCATTTGTGCTCAGCAAACCTTCCCTGCATAAAAACAAATTAAACAAAGTATGTTTTAGCCTGCTAGGAGCCAGATGAGTGGGGTTTGTCTTGTCTAAAAATACTCAGTGATAATTCATCCTAATTCAGGGGCATGCAAACACATGGAACATGTATGCAAAATGACACACTGTTATACATTACATTAGACAAAACCTTTATCATGTATACAACCAAAACTTCAATCCAAATTTTGCTCTAATACACCATTTCTTTGTAATCAAAATTTTGTAAAACGATAACAAGATATCATCCCAGTACAATTCCAATTAAAGTTCATAAATGATAATATTGAATTATCACCCAGAACTTATATTGTGTTTATTTTACATTATGTGGCCAACCACATAAATAAACTCTACTCTTCCTTTCTGGCCAGACAAGTGGCTTCACAATGCATTCTGTTGATGTGTAGGTGTGTGTGCATCCTTCATGGACTTTTTAACTAGGTCTGACTTTGAACTGCTTAACTACACTCAGTCTCATTTAAAAGTTATTCCAAAGACAGGGACAAAGAGAGTGTGTGATAGGCCGAAGTGATGTGAGGGCATCAACTAAAGCATCATTTGTACATGAGCTTATTTAGCTTTACACAACCTTTTATGTACCTACTAGTCAAATGTGAAAAGCCCTCAAATCAAATTTTGTAGCTCCAATGATTTTTTTGTCTTTCACTCTGTTGTGCTCTGTCCCTTTCACAGATAATCAATTTGAAATGTAGTAAATGTGACTATACAGTGGGGGGAAAAAGTCTATAAAGTTGATCAAATGAATTTAATTTGTAATAAATAAGTGGAAGTGTAGAAACGGGAGTAGATGAATATATAAAGGGTTAGGAAGCAAAGGGGTGACTTACTGAGGTCCCATTGTTTTCCCGGAAAACGTCCTGGTTGACATAATTAAAAAGCTTCTTTTCAAGTTGAAGAACAACCTAAACCAGCAGCGAGAGAGAGAAACGGTGTTCTGATTAATACCAATACTAATGTGAACTGCACTTTGTAATTAGAGCACTAATGAACAGCAGTGTGCTGCGGTGGCAGACAGCACTGTTAGGTCTCACTGAGGCATCACACCACTTTACACTGCATGTTAACACAACCTGTATTACCTCAGGTATATGACAAATATAGAGCTAGGAAATAATTAGTATTTGAAGGTTTAATTACAATTAAACAATTCATTTTCACATCAACACAAATTCTCACTATTGATTGATTATATAGCCTCCCTGATTAATAGCAAGTCATGTTGACAGTGCTGACCTGTGAGGGAACAGAGAGCAGGAGAGTTTTAAATGGAGGAAGCTATTGTAGCTTATCAGCTGGAGAATAAACTCCTCCACATAAAAGGCATGACTTTTAGACAGTTATGAGATGAAGTCGATGGTGCAAATATCTTTCTTGAATAGACTGTGTGAACTTATTGTCCAGTGAAGCTAACACACAGTTAGTGAATTTCACTATACCACTTTCTGGTGTGAATAGGCCTTACGACAAATTTGTTTTTATTGAAATTTGACAAAAAAAAAGGTGTGAGGATAACAGTATGATTTAAATTCAGTGATAAATGTGTGTTAATTTGAATAAGGTTCTGACAAATCAGTATTGTACAGATTACCTTTCGGTCATTATCACTTTCTCGGAATATTAGCTTGTCGACTTCGTTGGTGTCCGCGGCTCTGACAGTCTGCATGGTGGCAGTGGAGCAGAGACTCTGGAGGGGAGAGAGGAAGAGGATGAGCGATCATGAAGATACAAAGAAGGAGGAAAAGAGCAAAAAGGTAAAATCGTGTGCTCATAAGAAAAAAGAAAGTTACTAAAATGGAAACCATTTATGAATTTGTATTTATTTTACTTTGTTCTCCAGATGTTCATACCTCACTATAGTCACCCCCCACACAAGCACACACAAGCGCATGCACACACTTTGTACAGTAGTTTATAATGCTCTGAGAGCACTGTGCCGCATTTGAATGATTTTTAAAGAACTGTCCCACAAACTACCACCTCACTGTCCCTTCTCTTTATCTGGCTCTATGTACTGACCCCCATGGACTGTGTGCATGGTTAAATTCCCCTTTGTGGACTCTTTTAACAATTAGTTAAACATTCGACCATCTGTGTTTGAAGACAGTTGAATGAGGTAATCCCTCAGCCAGTGGTTCCCATACCACATGTCAGAGACTGGGTAACCTGATTGAAATTCAAAGCACAGATTAGATAATCGGGTCAAGCCAATATAGCGAGCAGAAAAAGGGACCTTTAGACTGAAATGTCACAAATCAGTCCTGTTTCGGCCACGAAGAAACGGCACACCAGATTAGAACAAACACCATGCCCTGAGAGAGAGCGGAACAACTCTCTGCAGCCCCCCCACACACACCCACTGCCTCAACCCATTCCTTCATGCTCACCCCCCTTCCCCCAAAAGCAACTTTCTAAAGCCCTAACAAATCGCTCCATCTTTCACTCATTTAGGCCATCCAAATGCAGGGTCAATATGGTCCCCTGGCAGCCAAATGCTAATGCGCTTAAGTGCGCTTAAGCAGCTTTGTGCAATGAATAGGCCAAAGAAGGAGCTAGAGAGAAGGGCAAGAGATACTTTCCCTGTCAAAAAGTCATTGTAGCCACGACTAGCAAAGACAACCACAGAAAGTCATTTTTTGCCATCTTTGATTAGCGCCAATTGCACCAAATGTGGTCGTGGTATACTTTCTGTTCAATACATTTATTTTATTAATTTCAGATATAAGTGACAAAAGCAATCTTTCTAGACATTCTAGTGAAGGCTGTGAGTTTGAAATATTAAAAAAAAACTTTTTTTTTTTTTTCAAATGGACCTTAATGTTTTGGGATTCTGCAAGCATCAGGGTCCTGTAATTCTTCCAAGTGAGCCCCCTTCTGTCGCCCGCTTTGCAAATCCAAAAAGTCAGTCAAGCAGAAATCCCTGGCCACCTCACAGCTACCGCTGAGGCCAGAAGCTCGCACTGCTTACTGGCATAATAAGCATCAATATCTAAAGGACAGAAATAGCCCCTCCATTCACGTTTAAATGATTTTGGTAATCCAGTAAGCCGGGCTTCATCACTAAACATGAATATGTCCTCTACATTCGGCAGTGGTACACACCTACTGTACATAAGTAAGTGCACGGAAATGCACGTGGATGTAAACAGATAGAAGACCATACATACAGATTTCCACCTGGAGAAGTGTGGGATGACATCATTGTCAGTGAGATAACTGCACCACAGGTTATGTGTTCATGTTAGCCTATTCCTTGTGCCAAGAGTGTCACTGCAAGGAAGGTTCAATTAGAAGAAGAAAAAGACAATTAGCTAATGCTGCCTTTTCTTGTGGGAAAAAAAAGTATTTTCCCAGAACAATTACATTCTGGATTCCTGTGTGAATTTAGCTATTTTAGCTTCAGAGAAACTAATGATTCCAACTGCACATTTTATATTTGGCCTATTGCAAGAGCGACAAAGAAGCTGAAGTCACTTGATTTCCTTAAGATGTGTTTTACATACACCCAGCCACTCTCATATTTTACCAGCATCTGGTGCCTGGTGCTAATTTCCATCCGTGGTCTAACTGAACAGGTTAAGTCTATTTTTTCCAGTTATTTTTTAAACAAACTAAAGTTGACGAGTGCTTTAGGTATCCTGGGCGGGACTGTCGCATAGTGTTGGATGCTGACATGAGGCTGATTGATCTATTCATAAGTTCATTGACTGACCAATCAGTGGGTCAGTGCAGTTGGTGGTGGCTGATTGCACCCGATTGATCACAGCCATCCTGCTGCCGTCCTTCCTGAAAAACATCCCCTCATCCGACACACACACACACGCAAACACACACACACACACACACACAAACACAGCCTCCAAGGCTCAGTCCTCGCACATCCCAGTGCCTCTGTCATAAGATCTGCCCAGCAAACATCAAGATGGGGAAAATGAGAACCCCATGCTGTCACTTAAGACCATATCAATGCAGTGATTTCTCCTTCCTTCTTCCAGCAGAGCCCAGGTGCTTGTGCAGAATCTCTGAACAGATCTCCTGCGTTCTAAGCACATTACACACAGACACGCTCTCACTGACCACCCTAAATGATATTACCATAATTCATTTGGCTGCAATTGGCTCCTTATTTAATACATGACAATTAGTCTGAGAGAGGAAACCAGGCAATGGGAAAATATTAATAGACAGCTGTCGGGAAACGCAGCTGTAGTCCAGGAGACAGTAAGGATGTCTTCACTCTGGGCTCTTTAACTGATCCTGCAAAGTGACTTGGCATCACATCTCTGCATTATGGGTCACAGGTCAACACTGAGTGTTTGCAGAGGGCCAGAGGCCGGGGGGCTGGGATGAGAGGTTGCCGAGGAAGGCGCTGCCTTTGTGCATCAATGGAGGATAATCTCCTGACTGTCGAAGGAGGAAGCGGCTGTTTAAAGGAGCTCTCTATTCCAGCTGCTCGCCTTAGAGGAAAGGTTAAAGCAATCTGTCCCACTTCAAAGACCAAAGACACACACACATTCAAGCCTTCTGTCTCTGGTCCTGCCAACAGATGGGGGCGATCCACTGTGCCCAACTTAAACACTAAGAAACCCACACACAACACCCATGGCATTCCTGACAATGCATATCACACACAGGGCACATGTCAACATTCAGAAAAGAAACAGACTAATGGGAACTACCCACAGAAAAGAACATTCAATTAAAATTACAGGGTAAAGGTTTAAAAGAAAAGAAAAATATTTAATTTATGAGAAACAATAAAACCTTCTCTGCTGACAGTGGCTTGTTTAATCTACATTTTCTTGGCCCAACACAAAGCTGGTTAATAGATGAAGAGTGAAAACTTGCCGTCATTCTATATTTTCCTTATTGTCAGCTAATCCCATGAAAAAAAACGAAACCAACAAAGTGTTAGTCCATCTCTTAATACTTTCTGACTTTCCTACCCTCTCTCTATGGCACTCAGCCCCAAGCCCATTGGATTCTACTGAAGATGTAAATCTTTGAAAACAGGTCACAGATTTATAGTGTCATAAAAAAAAGCTAACTAATTTCATAAAATAGCTGGGCACTGTAGTTCTTGGCAAATCTTACTCAAAACAGGGGTAAATGGTGTATTATTTGTTGGGGATTATTTTCAGCCGTGGGTTAATACACATTTGGTATACTTGTGATTAATTGCAGCAGCAGGACGGGGCGGTGTATGTGGGATTGAGTCAAAATAAACTACAGTGTGTGTGTTCATGGTAATGAACGGTGAGGCTCACTGATGTGTTTTTAGACAAATATGGCACAGAGGAAAAAGATACATCAGGCTTTGGATACACAATCAATACTTTTTAGTATTTAATTGTATACTTGTGACTCTTTTTTTCCCAGTATATTATACAGTATATTTCATTATAGTGTATGGTTTATGGCACTTGAACACTGGCTCTGTCAACTCCAGCCCTTTGAACCATGATCCACATTTGAGATCCTGTTTAGCTTAATATCTAACGGCCTGTTCTTGGTTCACTATATATGTAAATATTTGCTTTATGACTTTGTCCATACTGACTCTGATGAAGACACAGTATTGTTGAAACATCTGGTTAGTATTTTGTTTGTATTTCCAATACAATCAGAATCACAATCTGCCAAGTGTGAACAAGTAGCACAAATTTGTGACATAACAGGGTACCAGCCAATGCACAAATCATCCAAACTCCTCTGGGGTTTATATTCCTCCCTCCCTCCCTCCCTCCCCCCAATCCCATGCCATGATTCACACTATTCACTAAACTGTCATTCCACCAATATAATAATCCACTGAGTGCATTTACAACTCAGTGATTAAACCTCAATTAGGTAGAGAGAGAGTATGAGACTGTGTGCAGAGAGAGACAGGATGAGTGGACAATGAGCTAACTATTCATTCTTCATTACCAGAGGCAGGGGACAGGGGACAGGGGCTCCCCTTTGTGTCAGCAGGGGCAGTGGCATTGTCAGAACGCGCCATTATTTTCTCGCTGCCACGCAAAGCCGGGCTGCCAGCTGAGTTAAGGTGTGCCAGCGGGGGCTGGCAGGTTCAGTGTGAATTGCTTAGCACTCCGATCACTTTTCTTCCGCTCTCCACCGTTCATCACGCCCATCCCGCATGCATGATTGCGACATCTGCCCGCGCTGGGTAAAAGGGGGCATCCAAAGTAGGCAACAACAAATTTGGCCTCCTGCTTTCCTGCCAGCTATTACACAGGGAAGCCAGTAAATCAGCTGTGACCCTCCCCACCCGATCTGACTGGACACAAGCCAGAGTTATCCACTCCTCTCTCCTTGTGGCTGGCTAATTTAATGCTTCCAAACACTGTGGATTCATCATTGACAAACACAGCAGGATGGGGATGCAACATGGAGGAGAGGTGAGAGTGGACACATTATCACCCGCAAAGTTAGCCGGTGTGTGACCCACTGGTCAACAAGTGACCCTAGTAAACCTGGCCTGTGTCACCCCCTAACAGCAAGTAACACCCACACAAACCCTCAACCCCTTCCCATGAACTCGTTGAGCTGCGTGAGAGCTGACACTAAGGGTTGATGGTAGTGTGTGCGTCGTAGGAGGTCTCCTAACCTTACACGCCCTCGCCCAAAAAAACGAGCTTGGAGAGGTAAGGTAGTGATAATGTGCCCTATTTATCTTGTGCATTATAACATCTGGGAAACTTCTCTAAAAACAATGGCGCGCATTGAGGGCTGCCATTCTGGCTTTACCTTCAGAAACTGGCCAAAAGCATTTGTCCCCTCGGAATGGATAATGGACAGGCCACAAATCATTCAGGACAACAGGACGGAGGGGTGTGTGCGTGTGAGAGAGAAGCTGAATGTATGTGTATGTTTTGTGTGAGTGTGTGTGAGTGTGTGTGTGTTCCCCCCTGGTATTTAACTTCTCTGCTGGCCCATTCTGCAGGGCCCCGCAGGACAAATTGCCCTGCATGGTTGTCTTTGAGAGGCAGTGCAGCGCGCAGAGAAAGGGACAGGGCTGAAACACAGGGAACAGGCCTATAAAAATTCATCACTTTGACCCCGGCGACCTCCCACTACTGGGGGGTAGCACAGACACACACACAGATGCACGAGCACGCACTTGCTCACCCACCCAACCTCATAGTCAGCGCGGGGAGCAAATATTCTGAAATTATCTCCAAACACTTTAAGTAAAGATTCATACTAAAAGAAACACACAGTAACTTAAATAAGACAAGTTTAGCCACAGAAATGCACTAAGCCTCCTGATCTCTCTGTGTCTTTCTCTCACACATGCACTGTAGCAGACACAATGGCCAGGGAAAAGCCTTCTACACAGGAAAAGGCCACCAGATGCTTCATTGTGACTGTGTCTCTGTGTAAAGTAGTGGCAGTAAAAGGAGGGTGGGTTCTCCTGAGGCGTATTAGTCCCAGTAAGAGGAGGACATTGTCTCAGGCCGGGCCCTTGACACATTACTGCCACCTGTACAAAGAAAACCTAATGAGAGATTTAATCTGAGAACCCTCCCCTGCCACTTTTAGCCAGCACTTTGAAACCAACTGCGGCAGATGTCTGCAAGACTGTTTAACGTACCGGCTTCTCTTAACCTCTCAATAAGGCCATGCATGCTTAAATTGCTCAATGGCCATCTTAATGTGGCATTCATTTGAATGTTGTTAGCTGCAGTTGTTATGTTTCCAAAAGGAGGCTTTGTGGTGTGAGGGAGTAGCCAGCAGTGCTATGACCATTCATGTTTTCTTTTTAACGCCTCCGACTTAAAAAGAGCATTTATCCTGTTAATGAGGAAACAAATTCGCATTCAACCGTGCAGCAATCACTGTAGCACATTTAAACATGGCCAACAGAAGAGCTATTGATATAGAGTATAAACACTTACTAAGCACCTGAAAACATTGCACTCTCATTTAATTTACCTATTCCACCGTAGCTCCAGCTGGGAATCAATTACAGGAAACAGACAGTGAGGTAATTTGTCGTTGCTGAGTCAATTACAGAATATCGAAGACCCAATCAGTGATTGGTGATTAGTGATGGTCCAATAGGAACGCAGAGTCTGTCGAGTTCATTACTCTGGTATTCGATAAAGCCTGGTTAGCACTATCAACAAGACAAACTACAAACATCCAGAGATGTTAGAAATTGTCAACTCAGTGAACACTGATATTGAAAATTGTTGTATAGGAGTATTATAACAAAGAGTTTTTCTTTTTCTTCTCTGTAGCAACAGTTGAGCTACCACAGCAGTTGATGGCTTTTTCAGGCCAGGCAGGTGACCAGCGATCTTCCTCCCAGAAGACTCTGGCCAGGCACAAAACCCTCCTCACACACAAAGAGCATTGATTCATTTGGAGCACCACCCTTTAATTTGTTTGCACCATTTCATCTAAATGATGTGCTTGTCCGCCAGGGTGAGAAGGAGAGGTGTAATTCAGCCAAGGAAAAGGGAAGAGGAAGGTACAGGGGAGGGGGAGGAGGGGTCTTGAAAGCCCACCACAGGGCGCTAGGCAACCATCTAGTGGGTGGGCTTTGTGATACATTTTACCAATTTTTCATGCCCATCCCTCTTGATGTGACCCCACTCAGGGCCTTTTATGCCCCTGACAGCTCTGCGCAGGAAAACATGCTGCCGCTCTGATAGCATGAAATCGGGAACAAAGACCCCCAGGGAGAGGAGAAGGGGGCCACCGAGGCACACTGTGCTCCGGTCCCGCCTGGCTCTGGACACAAACAGATGTTAGGCCAGCCCCGGCTCTCTCTGCCCCCTGAAAGAGGAGGCCCTGTCGGAGAAATGGGCCTGAAATGCATTGTTTTGGGCCTCCTCTAAGACAAAAACTGGAGCCACTCCTTCTGAAAGGCCCGGCAATATGGCCGTCACAGATAAATCACACAAGGGGGAGTGAGAGAAAGGCCCATGAATTCTCAATGTGGCCCTTAATGGGCCCTCTTAAATATGATGGGATATTTGTGTGCTGATGTGAATGGAGCCCAGCGACTTTTAATGTCAGAGGGCTAAGTTGTTTAAAAGCCCATGGTGCCAACAATGGGTTTACAGCTGTGTTACAATGAGCCATTCTGTAGAAACATCACTCTGCTGCTGACAGTAAAGATTCACGCTGGCAAACCTGTAGGCCAAGTTGTTTAAATAATCCGAGCACTTCTACTGGCTTCCTTAACAACAGCTAAACATTGTTATTATCACTCATCTGTTGTCCTTTTTCATTCTGAGCCCAGGCAAGCAAATACCATGAGTTAAAGGGAAACTCCGGTATTTTTAAACCTGGGCCCTATTTTTACAAATTTTGGGGTTGAAATAATGGGGTTGACTAATACTTAGCAAAAGTTTTGGAATTGGTCCAGTGGTTCACCACTAGGGCCATTGCACCTGTGAAAAGTACGTCCACTAAAAGTGCTTGTTTTTGCCACCGACAGGCTCAGACTGTTATTCGAAGTGTCTGACAACATTATGGAAAGGATCCCTACAAGGATCATTTTTGTTTAACCAGAAACAGAAAGTCTCACTAAAGGAAAAGTCTTGCTCTAAAATCTCGCAAGAGGTTGAGTTGTTGCAGGAAGACAACAGTGTTTCTGGTTCAACAAAAAGGATCTTTAAGGATCTCCTTAACAAAAAGGTCTGCCTCTGTAGGGATCCTTTCCATAATGTTGTCAAACACTTTAAATAACAATCTGAGCCTGTCAGTGGCAAAAACAAGCACTTTTAGTGGGCGGACTTTTCACGGGCGCAGTTGACCCAAAGGATTACGTTGCAGCCATTGCAGCCCGTTCACGGATGCGGTGGAGGCGATCTACTGGACCAATTCCAAAACTTTTGCTAAGTATTAGTCATTTCGACCCCAAAATTAGTAAAAAATAGGGCCCAGGTATAAAAATACCGGAGTTTCCCTTCAAGGTATTGCCTGATTTGAATGGGAACTGTGGTCGACTTGTTGAGTAGGCTGTGGATTCAGCCATGTGCAGCCATTCTTCTAGAGACTGCTTCTTTGCATTAGAACAAACTATAATGATTCAAATGCTGGAAATAGCAATGGAGACGTGCATGGAGTGGGTGTGCATGTTTGTGCACAACTCCCAGAGACAACATGTGTTATCTTGGCAACCACTCCATCCTTCAGAGAGAGAAAAAAAACAAGTATTGTACTCCGTTCTACAAAGACTGAGGACTGCATTAGTCAAAAATAGACTGACATCATACAAGTTGGACACTATGTACCAGGCACAAAGAGACCCCTATCCTTCCCCAGTTTATGCCACATTTCATCTGGACTAAATAATAGCATCACTGTTAGCTGTTGCTGTTCCTCCTTGTGATTTCAAAGGCAGGCATCCAGTCTGAATAACAGAGGACAAGACAAACCATCAATAAAGCAAGAGATAAAGAAAGACCGAGCTGGAAGCCAAAGTTGATTATTCATGATTTATAGAGAGATTACATTGTTTAGAAAAAGTGGTGGATTAAATAAAAAAGACATGGATTGAGGATTGAGTCCACTTGAATTTACAGACTGATCGAATTATTCACTAATTAGATTTAGAATATTTATATTGTTTGCATAATCTTGACAACTGCATCATAGTTACTAACAGATGCAAGACACAAAGAGACTTATCTCCATCGTTTTAAATAAACCGTAAACATTTTAAATTGCATTACATAAAACATTTCACATACACAGCATTCTTACAATGCAGTGTCTGGTATCCTTACACAGATAGAAGGCTCAGGGATATTGAAGGATGCATCATGTTACAACAAGCTTTTACTAGTTTAGTTTAGTGTCCACGTGTTTGCAATATACCAAGAGGTTCTGGCTAATATACTGCAGTTAGTCGACAAATCCATTAGTCCATCAAAAGCAAGAATTTTGATAATTGATTTATTGTTTAAGTAATTTTTTAAGCAAAAGTGCAAATATGTACTGGTTCCAGCTTCTGATACATGAGTATTTGCTACAACTAATATTTGACATTTTATAGACCAAAGGGGTTCGTATAGCTTTTTCAGAGTAAAATTCAAGCACTTTTGAGGTACCTAAAACAAAAATGTCCAGACTCTCGAAGCCTTTAATTGTTACTATAAATGCCAGGAGACAATAAACAAATATGACGACGGGATCTTGTTATTTTAAATATTAAAAGACATTTGGTTTACATGTGTGGTTGTGTAGATGTTGAAACACCAGATTATGTTTAAAATCAAAGAGTATATTCAAATTCAAGCATATTCCTAACCTCGAAAAACAAAAATTAAGCATTTTCCAAACTTTCAAGACTTTGTACAAACCCTGTTAATTTATTAATTGAGAAACTAATTGGCAGATTAATTGATAAGGAAATTAATCATTAGCTTTGGCCCTAATTTGATGACATATTATGTGGAATGCTAGGAGACGTTGTCTGATAAAGAGAAAATAGCTAGAGAGGATGTTAAAGACAGCGCAGGACAAAACAGAGAAGAAAGAGGGACAGAGTTTTTGGGGGAAAAGCAGAATGAGAAGATGACAGGAGAAAGTAAAAGAGAAGATAAATAACTGAAAAAGACACAGGAAAATTAGTGTATAGGAGCATTTTGAGCTACTAAGTTGTGTTTAAGTACTTTTATATTTTTAATGGCAGTATTTTGCTAACTCCTGACTTGGATTTCAGCAGAACTTCACTACCCAACAGTGAAAAAGAATATAAAGGTCTGATACAAATGCATGACAACACTTTGAGCAATAAGCATGGTAGAAATCTCTTTATGCATCTAATGTGCATTAACAGCATAAATGACACATTCTTCTTGGATGTATCAGACATAGTGCGAGTGGTATCTGTCAAACTGCTGGTTAACAGACTATTTCCTCTACTGTCAAACTTTTATAAACAACTATTAAAAACAAAAGGGAGTGACAGTGCAGCAGTGGTGCATCAAGGTTGGAGTAAAAACATTGGCTCCAGCTGCAGAGGACAGCAGTGGTGAACGATTGAGAGGTAACTCAGGTTGCATCCCTGACCGGGGCCAACCCCAGGGGCCTACAAGGCAACGTGCCCTCCGAGGCCCTGTTAGTGCCAGGCTCTGCGCTCATCCTTGGCTTGGTTTGTCACGCCATCCCACCGTTGGCATGGTGTTCCCAGCTGCCAGTCACAGTGCCACCCCTCCACCCCCTCCAAGTACACAATGGCAATAGCATGGCTGGCGCCGGGCTCAAACGGCCTGTTGTTAATGAGCAGGACCAACAGAAGCCACTGCTTGTTCTTCATTTGCCAGCGTTTTAATTATATGGACAGCGCTCCCATCAAAGCTGCATCGCTCAAGTTACGCCCTCATAGCTGAACTATTTTTTCCTCTGTGTCTTCAGCGCTGTATTCATTAGCATCGAAAGCACACCAAGAGAAGAGAGAGAGACAGGCGCTGTTGTCTAGAGGGAATAGTCTCCCTCTATATCCAGATGGGTTATCTGTGATATAATGGGCCCTCATTGTGATAGATCAGCCTCTTCTAGTCAGATAATATGCCTTTATTGTATTGTAAGGAAACATCTCCATTGCAGGTTTCACCTGTGTGGCCATAAACAGGCATGGGTCAAATAGTATGTGCTAATAACTCTGTTTCAACTTGCATGGTGTGTAGTGAATGGGTGGGGTTTACTGCATCAGGACAATTAAAACAGTGTCAGGTGGGTTGTCTTTCACAGAAACGTATATTGATTTAGTAGGCTACAACAAACCATGTAAAGGATTTGTCCATTCAATTTGGCCTAGCAATAAAATAGTCAAACACAACACTCCAATGGCTTCTCTCAGTAAGTAGAGCCTTGCCAATGCTCCATATTTGACAATAAATTAAGTAAAGGAGAAGAGATCATTTTTACAACACTGTCCTGAAGAATTATGATGTAAAAACTGTCAAATCTATTGTAAGAAGCTTCCCCTTTTTAGTCAAAATCCGATAAAGTACAAGAGGGTTGGTGCACACATGTGTGTGTGTATACATCTGTGACTTTGGATGTAAATGCATGAGTGTATCTGGGAAACTGAAGGCAGCCAAGGAGGGTCACAGTCCCTAGTGTCAGGGGTTCCGCAGAACAGAGGCCCAATCAGTGCTGGCCCGCTGGTTAATGGATGGATGGCCCCCAAAATTAATTAGCCTGACTAATGTAGTGTACACTTAATTACACTGGCTGCCTTTTGATTTATAGCCGGCAAGATACACACATGCTAGTCAAAGTCGGGGCTAAAAAGGGAAAATTGTTTACCCTTTACTGGTGCAGATTATTTACCCAGACTAGGTTCAGCAGCCGGGACAACGGCCATCAACTATGTGATGACTGCAGGTAACATGCAGTTTCCTCCCACTAGTTAAACTGTGACACCTACAGTATACATATATGATTATTAGTACAAACCTAAGCAAATTATGGTGCTCCAAGAGGGTCAGTCACTTAAGTCCTTCTTTGATTCTTTTTCAGACTGGATCAAAAGTAGCAAAGCAATCCTCCCAAACCCTTATGTATAAAATCTCACACATAAGACAGAATATGTCTTCCAAAAAATAGCTTGCTTATATTTCTATCTCTGTTGTCATGGGGGCATGTGCATTGAGTAACTCCACAGTGTGAAAAATGAATGATCTATCATGCTGGCCTGTCATTACTGAGCATTTTACAGCATTCATTAGGAGTGGGGCTAGTCTAGGGCCCCACCTTTAATTTCATGCTGCTCAAGCCAGAGAAAGGACGCAGGACAAAGGAAGGAAGATTGATGCCTGGTCCGGTCCCCTCTGCACTTCCCGCAGACGCAGACAGGGGGTGCTGATCCAAAGCTCTCTCCAGTCAGTGGGAGGCCAGCTAGCCTAATGAAATCTATCCATGTAGCAGCAGATCAGGCCCAATTAAAAACAGCCCCACACCATGTCACAGGGACAGTAGATCAAGTCAGCAATTAACCTTCCCACCGGCCTCTATCAATCCTTAAATTGGAGCAGGCCGGCCAGCAGCACACAATCTCTGCAGATATTAAATTTACATTCTATTAAGTTTAATTAGGAGGGATTTTAAATATACTAGGAGTCCAGGCACGGAGCCCTGAGCCTGTCATCGACACCACTGATTCACGGCCACCAGCCACCTCCGGGGACACATACATACACTCTCTCTCTTTCACACACATACACCTTATACCTCCTTCTGACTCAAGCGTGGAACCAAAAACCTGTGTTTGCTGCAGGTGTGAATGGGTCAACAAGGATTATGTGACCTGGCATCATGACTGAGCTCCCAACCTGCATGGGAGCTGGCACTGCTCAGTTTTGGTCTGAAAGGCTGAACATGGGTTTCTATAATAAGATTTTCTACGGGTTACTGTAGGATTATCATCGTAAGATAACTGTTACTATAAACATGATACATATTGGCAGTGACTGGTGGTTTGTGTGGGACTATTTCTTAATCACCTGTCTGATCCTGCAGGATTTCTGACCATTACTGCCCACTCCAACAGATTGGTGTCTAACTCCTGTTTGCTCCCACTGTGATTCTGATCACTTACACCTGCAACAATGCTGTCTACTGTAAATCTGTCTGCCCTGTCACAATCATTAAAGTTCAACTCAAGACATGAACTAGAAACAAGGTTAATTAAATGCCTTTGGAAAAGGGAAAAAAGAGACTTCAGAGCAGCTGTGACAGTTTTACTGTTTACAAATCAAACTTGGATTAGGGATGGCAATTTAATTTAATGATATTGATGTTTATACAAAATTTCTGTGATCAACTGCATAGTCTTAAATAAAAGGGAGACCAAGAAAGAAACCGAATGGAAGTGGGTGAGAAAAAGAGATCAAGAATAAACTGAAACGTCTTTTTCTACCAGAAAGAAATTGATTTATATGCATGATTGAGATCAATAATAACAACCTATTAAATGTATGCTTAAAATTTCATCCCACACCAATCACGTATAGTGCTCACTGCCTGCTTCCATCTTCATTATAATAACATTTGCCCCAAACATTTGGG
Source organism: Macquaria ambigua (assembly GCA_008360985.2). NCBI lineage: Eukaryota > Metazoa > Chordata > Actinopteri > Centrarchiformes > Percichthyidae > Macquaria > Macquaria ambigua. The sequence goes on from VMKM01000200.1 coordinate 163,072, forward strand.
ATGTAAAATGACGTCTTTGGGCCATCCCTGAAAACCTTAGAATCAAGTCTCAGATGCTAGGTGTTCAGGTCTCTTTTATTGCAACAGGTCTCCAGTCTGGGACAACATGCATTGAATCTTTAGTCAGTTAATCACTACTGGCTTGAACATGAGTGCTCGATGAGGGATTAAAAGAAATCGCAGGCAGAACATCAACAAGTGGACTGTGAAGTATCTGATTCGCCAGACAAAATCTTCAAAACCATTCCTTTGCGGTTTCCTGTTTCATCAGCACCGATGCAAAGCATGATCAAGCCAAAGCATGATCAGACCCATGGGAGAGGAGAGAGAAGGTTGGTGGGGACTGGACCACCTCCAGGCTGCTCAGCCCTAGCATTAGTCTCCACGTGGCTGTGTCCTTTGTCTGCCAGTCAAAGGGCCGCTGAATGGGGGTCAATTGAAACCAATTCCCTCTGTCGGACACAATTAATGGGGTTGCCCGGACCGGGCAGAAGGGGGGCGACCGCAGGCCTTTGGTTACTGATCCTGCCGCACAAGCATGCCAGGAATTTGCCACCTGGAATTTGCCCTGTGACAATAACAAACCCCCCCTTACAAACCGACCTCCTTTTCTGTACACACATGGATACATCCTAAAATACCCCCTGTCCCATCCACCCACCCACAAGGCAGGATGTGTGACAGGGGAGTGGCTAGTGGTTGTCCACAGTCTAGTCACCCACAATGGGCCAGAGACAGAGAAGAAGAGAAGTGGTGTAGCGTGCAGCTGTAGAGAAATGTACTGGAGTATTTTCTGATCCAGTGACTCTCAAAGTGGGGCCTAGTGATCCCCATGGGTGCCTGAGGGTTGTCCCTGGTGCTCAAATCAAAAAGGCAAGTAGTTTAATTTTGCCATCATTTCGTCCACTTAACGCAGCAAAAGTATCTATTCATATGCAGAGCTTTTTTGGGCCCTTTCCTATCGACTGAAAGTGGAGAGAGAATAGTGAGAAAAGCAAAAAAATGAGTCTCAGACAGTGAGAATGAGAGCCGGCCTCTCTGGGTCTGAATCAATCTTCGGATAAGTATGGACGATCGATCCACCACCAGCCCATCTACAGTTAAGCACTTCAGTGGATGTGCACTAATTGTCCTGTTGACATTAATTGTCATTAAAGGGCTTAAAACGGCCTGCCGGCTGTGAGTTACATCCCACGCAAAGGTTGCAACCCATTTGTTTATTGGTGACATCACAGCTCCCTCTGCCACTAACGCGCAGGTCACTGTTAAATCAGACAGACTGACCACGACGCAGCACGGGTTTATATGGAGCAGAGCTGCCCCTCCAACCACGCATTTCACACAGATGACATCATCGGCCTTTTCTGTTGTCCCCATTAAACGGTCGGTATGTTTGAGGACCCCTCATTAAGCTGGAGGGAAGATGTCTAGGTGTATGTGTGTGTGTGTGTGGTTTATGCCATAGCCCACAGCTCTAACTTCCTGAGAGGGGAGGTCTAAAAGGCCCCCCTGCATTGCTGCCACACCCCTTTAAATGGGGTGAATCAATCAGATTCATTTGGCCTAACAAATTGGTTTGTGTGTGTGTGTGTGTATTCGCTCTGGATGTGAATGTGTATGTGAATGGGGGGCCAAGGTGCATAAGAATGGAGCTGTGTGGAGGGGAGAGGGGGCAGAGATGGACACACACCGATGCAAGCCTAACACATCCCTGGAAAAGGGGTCACGACCCCTGCTGCACTCAAACAGCATTTCAGAGTGGTGGAGATGTGGAGAGGGTGAGTGCTTACCTACCACAGAGCAGCAGGGACAAGACAGGAGACATGAGGAGAGAGTTATCTAGATTAGCTGCACAGGATAAACACAGATAGGCTCCAAATCATCTCATCTGACTTTGTTTGTTTGGATGCTTTCCTTTCAGATGAATGCATCCATGTTGCCTGCCAGTAATGGCATTGAAAACACATCTTTCTTATAAAACCAAATACCATTTTAAATATTTTAATGTGTAAAACACAATGTCTTTTATCACAGCAGGCCCGGGTCCTTTGCTGCATGTCATCCCCTCCCTCTCTCTGTCCAGCCTTACCTGTCTCTCTCTGCAGCTGTCACTATGCAATAAAGGCAAAATGCCCAAAAAAATAATCTTTAAAAAAAATAAATAATAAGCCTACCCTACCATTGATATAAAATCACTGTGGTGACCCAAATGTGTGCAAGGTCACATTTAATTGCAACACTGACTTCTGAATAGCTCCAGTGTTTGCACATCTGCTGTTGTGGATTCTGTAGTTGGATTTATTATCTCCGAAGCAACGCACTTTCACATGATCAGGCTGTTGTTGTGACCCAATTACAGATCCAAAATCAAATGTACTGCACAAACTTTGAGGCAATAGGGGGTGGTTATTTACTGCACCCCTAGTGGCCAGATGACTAAACTGCAGCGCAAAAGGTTTTTCTTCATGTGTGCCACACAGGCTGAAGTCCTTCCTAAGTCATTTGAGCAAAACCCCTCCATTCAGAAAGCCTTCCCTCCTCTTCCCTTTCTCCCCTGAATGGGGCTCTGGTTGAAATGAACAATGCCCACACCTTGAACAGGCCCAGTGATTCGAGGGTCATTGTGCTGGAGAAGGAGGGAGAGGATCGGCCAACAAGTGGCTCTCCCACTCTGTTATCACAGGACACCACTGTCTGCGGTGGGCCCTTTATGACTTGTTATGCCACCAACTCCCCCCCCATCTCCTCATGGAGAATGCTGAATGACTGCGCTACCTTGGCGCTCACTGGCCTCATTTGCACCAAGAAAAGGAGGGGAGGAGGAGGAAGAAAGAGGGGAGGGAGGGAGCAGGAGAGGAAGGGAGAGAGAAAGAGCAGTGAATGGCACCATAACATAACAATGCACTTGGAGGCTCAGTTGGCAAACACAGCTGGGCCAGCAACAGTGAAGCGTTTAATGAGTCATAACTCTAAAGAGACAGTGGGCTACTAAAACCACTTTTACTATATTGCAGTCTCTCTCTAATACACACAAACACACACTTTATATTACTATGAGTTTGACAGGACTTAACCACATGTGTATATAGTATATTAGCATACAGTTGTGCACAAATTTCCCCATATCACACAGATAATCTATCCAATTTGCCTTTCATCACTAGTTTGCCAGGTGTAAGACACAAACACTCACCTCAATAACCTGCTTCGAGTCCAGCCTGAAGTTAAAGTCTCCGAAGACAAAATATGGCAGCTTCTCATACCGCTGGTCCGTGATCCTGAAAAACATTACATCCATTTGTCAGTGAGAACGTTTGAAACAACCATCGTAACCTCTGTGATGGGTGCTGGCAGACATGACAGCTGAAAGTCATCATTCCTAATAACCCTGAGTTCTAAATAGACATTTTAAATAACACTAACACTCTTGATTTACATTACCATTAGTTGTCAAAGACTTTTCAAGCTGTCATTTGATGATTCCCCTGACCTCAGGGCATTTTAGTTCAGGAGGGCCACAGCACCACCTGGTGGTCTGAACACCTCGATTAGAAGACTTTCACCTTTCCAAAGCAGGGACAATGACTTTTTTTGACATCTTTTTGTGGTCTGACACAATCTTTTGGCACATGACTTTTATGGCATTCATGATTTATCACATAGAACACAGGATATAGATGTAAGGATGGGGTAAATAGAGAAAATTGTAGAAACATATAATGTGAAATTCAAATTTTCAGGGAAAACAGGAGGTCTATGACGAAGATTTATAGGCTTATAGGTGAAGAGGTTATAAAGGTGTATAAACAGCTCGCAATCTTGAAAAAATTCTGGACAAATGGTACAAACCTGAAAAATTATCTTAATATTACTGTATTTGCCTTCAGGAAACCATGTATTATGCAGATCTAGTGATATGTTTAACATATTTGCAATTTCCTATGTGCAACAATTTACGCAAAAACAAAAGAATGTCCACGTCATCCCTGCACCAAATATGTTCATCTTCTGGGATTTGTCTGTTGTGCGTGTCTCTGAACACATGCTGGGGGTTCAAGTAAACATGCATTCAGAGTAAACTGTTAATTCTCAGCTGACACCGCAATTAAATTAACAAATCTTGATAATTTCCTTTAGAAATCTGCTTTGATGGCAAAGAAAATTCACTTTACGGAATTGATCAAAGGGAGAGTGAACCAGCCCCAACCCCGAAGACATGAATCCTGAATCCTGAAGATATTCTCTATGTTGGTGACATGTACCCATGCTGCCACAGGCTCTGCTTCAGTAACTAAAGTGACTATTATTATTTGAATCCACATTTTATCGTCTTGTCTTGCAAATGTTTTTACTGCACTGTACGCATGGCTTTTATAAACCTGAGAGTATATAGTGTCAGAGGATTCATAGAGTTAGATCCTCTCTGTCGTGGACTACTTCCAAATCTCCAGAACCTCGCCACAGCGCCAGCATCCCAGTGCTTTAAAAAAAAGAAGCACCTAAGCGACATATAATTAACTCCTATGCCTCATCACCTACTTAAAAGTGGCTCTTCTACAGAGCAGAGATAGGAAATTAAGGTGGACGTAGCGCAGCCTCTTGTGTAATTAATGATTCAGGATGCTTGGCTCGCTATCTCCACTAACCGTGCGGATAAATCTCACCGTGGACTTCCCAGGCCCAGATAACAATATATTTATGGGGCCGTAAAGAGAGAAGAAGCCTCTTCTTAGTGGTGGGTTCTCGGCTCGGGCCGGCTGTCGTAAAGCATGGCCACTTTTTCTCCATGAGACAGAGAGAGGAAATGGCAGGGAGGCGAAGGTGACTGGAGTAAGGAGGGGCTATTATATTAAATAGAGAGTATGTAACTTTGACATCCCATTATATTAAAAAGAAACTAGATCGCCTTTCTATCCCATAGGATTTTCAAGAGGGGTCAACAGAAAGATGGGAACAGCATCTAGAATTTCATCTCCAAAATAACAACCAAAATGTTTCATTGTTATGAATGATGTTCCAAGACTGTTCCATCTATATGATGATGGACATCTGCTTCATTCATTCTAGTTATGTGTGAGTAAATAAACACTACCAGCTACTACTACGATTATTTTCTCAAGAAATCAATTAATGGTTAGGTCTATAAAATATCAGAAAATATTGAAAAATGCCTTTTACATTTTCCCATCTTCATATCGATTGTTTGTCCAACCAAAGGTCCAAAACCCAAAGATATTCATTCCACTATCAGTCATAGAAAAAGAAAAGCAGCAAATCACCAACATTTTCTGGAACCAGTGAATCTTTGCCATTTTTGTGTGAACAATTCAGCTTTTTAACTACTGTAAATGAATTTATTGACTTATTGTTTCAGCTCTACTCACAATACTAAAAGGCCTCTAGTTTGACGGCGGCTTAGCATCAAACATTATTGGCAAAGCAAATGGCTGTTGACGTGGCAGTATCGTAATCAGCTTGTGGCAACAGAATAAAGAGGCGGGGCCAAATAGAAATAATGAGATGCTTGAGAGAAATATATGTGCCTTGATAAGTAGGGCTTGTAGGTGTGTGTACGGACAGTTGCGGACATGAGCAGCTGATGAAATGTATGTCATGCGGACCCTCGCGGATCCTAAGGTTTACACGGATGTTATCGTAAAACCTTCATCACAGCTACAGATCAAACTCAGATCAGTAAGCTAAAGTTTCAGTTCAACATTGGGATCATGCAGCCTCAGGACAACACAATTCCTATTTACCTGACTGCACCGCTCCTGCAAAGTCAAAACGCTGGGTCCAATATCTTCTTAAAAATAAGGAAAACATGTCTCCTACATTTTTAAATTTACAGCACAGGTCCCAAGAGAGATCTGTTGTTCAGGAGCCAAAAGAGTCTATACTGTGTGAATCTTTGAGCAAAACAACGAATCACTACAATCTGACTCACTGCATATGACAATGGGTAAGATTCTGAGCTAGATACTTCACGCTAACAGTTACCGGTATACAGATTATAATGTATGTGTGTGTGTGTGTCTCTGTGTGTCTGTGTGTGTGCATTAGCTCATTTATACACTCAAACTGGGACTGATGTCATTAATGACCTTACATCCTGGTGCCAAGAGACTCAGCTCTATTCAAACAGGGTTAGTGGCCAGTTTATCCTATTGGCTCAAATGGAGGGCAGTAAAATGGCTGTGCACAGGCGTCAATGCAGTTGTTATAGGCGTGGGAACTCTTGTATTCCTTGTGCTAATAGAGAATTTACCACATCTGCCATTGTGAGTGAAGAATATAAACAAAAGTCAATCTAATAAAATCCAAACTCAGATTTACGTCGTTTCAGACAGTAATCTGTACGGGGAAGAAGAGAAAAGAGAGGGGAAGTGTGCTAAAAGAAAAAAAGAGTGGGTGAAAAGTGAGACAGTGCTGTTTCTCCAGAGCCTGGAGGTCTTCCTCCTCTATGTCCTGTAGCTTTATCCCACTAACAGCCATGTCTAATACCCGCAGCCTGGCTGTTTTGTCTGCCGCTCCAAGGTATCAGCCACAGGTCAGAAGGTAACACTCTGTTTACACGATCATTTCCTAAAGCACTCATGATGACCCTCTGGTGTGAAAGCTGACTTTTTTCTTGGCCTTTGTGGGGGGGGGACGAAGAATTGCAACATTAGCTACAGCTACTGGGCGTGAAAGGGGCCTGAGGGTGGGGGGTCCTGAGCTTGGGGGGCCCCCCTCGCTGACCCTCACCCTCGGCGGGGGCCCCATTAGCCTCGTCATCACAGTTCATTCAGGCAAACTGTAACAGTGTCAGTGACATTCTCCCACAAAGACGCACTCCTTTACACAGTCTATAAACATGCTTCTCCTGGCCAATTCATCGCGCAGTGACACCCCTGAAAGAGGCTCTTCACAAGGGCCGTTCTCACTGA